>OY744483.1:308430559-308613340 GCA_963556165.1 Tipula helvola | reverse complement strand
ATTTCAATTAATCCGATCAATTTATCATGAAAGTTGACAAAAAGTAGGCACCAGGTTTGGGGAATAAAACCTTTTGCCATTCAACGCAATACACAGTTGACTAGAATTATAAAATGAGTAGCAGTTTAGTTTAAAGTAAACAATTACTAAGGATTTTTTGTAGTTAGCCTGTCAACATTTGTTAACTATTAAACTAACTCCGTTGAATCGAAAGTGTGAAAGTGTAAAACGTTTATTTTTATTTCTATAGCTTAAAATAATAAGGTCAGTCAGTTTTATAAAAATTAGGAATCAAAGTTTATGAGTCAAATTACTAATACAAACAATGAAAAAATTGAGCTTTCAATTCTGACTAATTATGTGCTCTATAGAATTTATAAGGGCAGTAGGAATATTTTTCATTTTTTTTCTAAAAAGTCATTTTTTCGGTAAATTATGGATATTTATGACAATTTAAGAATAACCGAGAACCTAATTACCCCCCCCCCCCCTCCCTCTTTCCAACTCAAAAGTTCGGTACTTATAAGCAAAAAAACTGATCTACTCTCATCTACTGAGCTATCTCCATATTATGGCGCATTTCGTTTTTATGTGGAAGAACTCGTTCTAAATAAAATTTCAAATTTTGAATATGTGGGCCAAAGCTTCCAAATTGGTTGATTAATTGAAAATTGGTAGTTTAAAAAATCTAAAAAAAAACTTTGGATAACTCTGAATTTTGTACAGAAAAGTTCAATTTTTTTTTAATGTTTCAAGTACTTCTAGAATTTTCAAAGTTCGATAATTTACAATAGTATATTAAATTCAAATTTGGTAAAAATAATTTGACACAAAAATTAAAAACGAACGAAATACGGGTCAGGTTGGCGGTCAAATTAAAGAAACATACAAAAATTGAATTTTGACAGATTTAGAATAGTCGTAAGCTCAAAAATGTTTAGTTTTAACTTAAGTGTATAGTCATTTCGGTATCTGTTCTGCTCCGCTCATATGTCCAGCTAAAATATTTAGTTGCGGAGATTTCACAGATATATCTAATTTTTAATAGTTCCTTATGTAGAATCCTCTAATTTTTTTTAAAACCAAACTTAACAATTTTGTGGAATTCTACAATTGTGAAGCACTGCTCTAAGGTATAAAACGAATTAAAATAATATTTCAAATATTTGTTATTTTTAAAAAACTTCATTTTTAGCGATTTTTTGTTTTTTTAAGATATTTTATTTTGGATAACGATACCAACTCAATAAATTTTTGGTATACCATCATATTTTCGAACGAAAAAATCCCGAAAAGAAATACCGAAAACTACAAGGTGAACACTGCCCCATCGAAAACGATGAGTTTTTAGAAATTACTGGAAATTACCGGAGTTTAGGAAATTACTGAATAATGTATCATCAACGTCGAACATTACTCCTAATAGTACTTATAACAGTGGGGATCACAAACAATATATTTTTGGTAACCGAGATAGCTACTGTACCTACTTATTGAGATTCTTACCGGAATTCAGAAGTTAAAAAACAAACATTTCAAAGAGTTTGATGAAGTAGATAAAGTAATTGTTAAAAATTGTTCTTGGTTTTTAGTCGACATATTAAAGTTTTTATTTAATTTAAGTCCAAAGAGTGGAATTTTTTCTGGCGCTCTAAAAATAGCTGTTATTCCAGTTTTTAAAAAGATTTATGCTCTGCATTATTTGAGAAATTAATAAAACGACGATAGATCTCTTACCTTGGTAAAATTAAATTTTAATATTGCCAGTGAAGAATTTGTATATTTTTAGAGTACTGAAATTGTTATTTTTTCGAAGTGGGAACCGTAATCTTACTTAAACTTATCGCTTACGAAATAAAAATTGTGTTGTACATAATTCACAAAAGAGTTTTACAAGCGTTCCTATTCCTATACACTGTTCCACTATTATATAATCAAATATCAACGAATTTAAAATGCATAATGAATCTTAGCACATTCCTGAAGGAAATAAAAACCTGGCTTCTTAAGTTGAATGATTGTGAATTTTCTTAAACTATTAAAATAACTATTCAGTATATCAAATAATGTTTTATTATACCTACATTTATTCAATTAATCGTATTTCATTATTTTTGTACTTTTTATCTTTGTGTGATTTTATTTAATTTTAAGTTAAATTCCTTATTAATTGTTTAACTTACCTCTTTTCCAAAAAGAATTTCAATAAAAATCCAAAAAGGATCCCTTTTCAAAAAAGCATTGACTTGAATGCCATTTTAATTTTTTGATTGAACTTCGTTCGAAGAAGGCATTGCACTTTCAAGCTATTTCCACTGAGTTGCCTTTTAAATATTGACCGAAACTTCTTTCTGTTTTTGAATGAACTGTTTTTAATTGGGGCCCTGCAGCCAACGTATAGGTCTTTGAAGGCATTTCAGTCAAAAATACCAACCAAGCAAAAGATGTTCAAGTTTTGAAATTTGTGACTAAAATACCTTACAATACGGTTGTTCAGTCAAATACACAAAGTGCATTTTAGTTAAACTGTTTTCTAACCGAAACACTTTTTTAATTAGGGTTTTAGTCATAATATTTGTATGGGAAATTTTATGACTGAAACGCCTTTTGTTTTTTCACTGGAATTCCCAGAGCCATGAAATACATATAATATTGTTGAGTTTGTAGTTATATTTTTAAATGTCAATATGTAATACAACAATCCGCCATCTTTAAGTATCGCAATTTGTTAACTTGCGATACGTATGAGCATCTACCCTATATTGGTGTTTTCATTTATATATTTGGGACATTCCGGATATACCGAAGAGTGAAACAAATCATTATTAATTTATTCATTCCATCCCTTCTATTTATTTTTTACTCCATTCTTTTATTTATTCATAATAATTCAGAATTTATTCCTTTTATATCACATCGAACGGTGGAGACATTCTTGTGTTACGTTTTTAATGATTAAATTGAATTAAATTGTTTTTTGGAAAATGAAATTATTAATTATGATACAATTAATAGTTTATGGCATAAAATATTAAAATTTTCGAAAATATTTTAACGCTCAAATTATTTACAACTTCAATTAATTATAGTAAAATTATTTGTTTACTAATTTTAATTTAATTAGTTTCCTTATTTAAAAAAATATTCATGCTTAAGAAAGTGTATTCGACTTATTCATATCCGTTATTTTACGAACGTTACGTACGGAATATTCCGAGGTCACTTTATCAATATTACGTTCTTTTTGTGGAATGAATAAACAAAAATACCCAACATAAAATTTTATCTCACTCACCGACAGGGCTGGCTTATTTTCACTAAGGAGTCGATGTTGCAAATATTAACACTTTGAACTCGATTTTTTCCAATGTTGTTACGTGTCTACTTGTATTTATTTTAATAAGATAGGTTAGATAGGTAAAATTGTATGTATAAAGCAATAATTTTATTGTTTTTGTTTTTCCCAAGGTGACTCGTGTTTTATAGCAAGTTTTTGTTGTTACATGCAGCATGACTTACGAGTTCAAACATACAATTCTCCAAGGAGTTCAAAAATACAATTCTCCAGGGAGGCGCTATACTACAAAAGAGTTGACAAATACGAATTTTATAGAGTTTATTACATCAAATGATATTTCTTTAATATCTGAATGTGCAATTATATGCCATACAAATTAATATATGGGAGCCAAATTACCAAAAGCAACTTCAGCATTTGATTTAAAATGGTATTTCATTCTTCTGTCAATAATTAATTCTGTCAAGAGAAATGACGGTAATTTCTTAATTTGTTAATTTCTCCTCGCTTACCACCATATCATTTGCTGCTCATTTACTGTAAGAATGACACAACTCAAAAATATAAATTTTTGAAGAAACACTTTTAACACTGTTGGATTGTAATACATTTCGAGAATAATTTTAAAATGACTTAGCTGTTTAATTTAGAGATGTAATGGTGAATATGTTGTTAGAAACACAGCGGTATAGTACCTCTAATATAGCATGTGTGGGGCCATAACTCACACAACTGAAAAATTTCCACTTTGAGTTGTGTCACTCTTGCAGCAAATGAGCGAATGTATTTTAATTTTAAGAGAGTTAAGAGAATGGGTTGAATACAGTTAAGAGAATGGGTTGAATAAGTATGTTAGACTTCCTATATACTATTATCTGTCAACTCTTACAAAACTGTTACCATAAAGAAAATACTATCCTGTGTAGTTCGTTATTTTATGCTGTTACTCTGATAGGGTTATCCTGGAACCTTTTTAGGATTTAACTATCTTTGTACCACTGATTTCAGTTCTAAGACAGGAAACTTCATTGTTGTAAGATAAATTTGCAATGACGATTCCAAATATCTGTCAATCTCAATGTTGTTATTCTATAGTGTAAAGACGGTACGCGATAACTCAGTGATGAGCATTAGAGTTAAGGTGAACAAAATACATTTTTTTTATAAAAAAAAACAAAAATAAATAAAAATGTTTTGATAATAATTTGCTTATGGCAAATACAATTTTTTTTTGTTTTTTTGAAAATTATACTACGGTATGGCTAAAATTAGAGAAAACGATAATTAAAGCATTTACGCTCAAATGATTTAAAATACATCGAAACAAATATTTGCATATAGTTAACATCAAAATTAATCTCGATCATCAAATCAAAACTATCCTCTAAATGTTCATTTGCTCCAAAATTACCAATCACTAAAAATTACAAAATTAGGGGTGAAACGGGAACAAAAATAACTAAACTCAATTACAAAAATAATTTTAATTAAAACGTATTTGAACATAAATCATTAGCATTTACTCTAGTGTAGTGGTGATTTAAAACAGATGTCCATAAAGTTGTCATCTGCCTTTATGATTTGAATGGAATTTTCCTGGTCATTGCAGATGAGATCGATATTTGGTTTTCTGCAAAGAACTTCTATATTTTCTTCTGTTATCTGCAAATATTTAACAGCGATTGTATATTCAGAATTCGGCACCAAACGCAATGAATGGCCAAGATTAATCATTAATTCAGACCAATGTCCGGGAGCAGTTTGAGTGAAAGAAATATTCATAATTTCGTCTTGTTTAATATTTTTTGCTGAAATTTTTATTTCAATATCCGTTCTTTTTTGTTCAATACCGATTCGTATTTCATGTAAAATTGTTTCCCTTGTAACAGAAAATTTAGTTTCAAAAACTGTGTCACGATTAAACTTTTTCCAAGCAATAGGACTTTCAAAGTCAGTTCTGCGTTTTGATATCCATAAATCATTAACACTGTCACTGCCCATAATAGTTTGCCTCGCAATTGAATTGAAATCACTTTCACTTAGTAAGTCAGGATATTTTTTAAAACACTCTCGTATATCTTCATTCGGCATTGTAGGGAAACGCACCTTCCTGATGAGACCATCGAATTTTTGACGTCCCTCACTTAATGATATTTTATGATTTTTGCAATAATTATCTATCCAACCAGCCAGTGCGCTAAATATTTGTTTTTCACTCACGCCTTGCTTGATTGAATCAAATTCTAAAGCCTTATTTACACCATCTGGATGAAGCGCTATAAATTTCGAGTTGGACAATAATACAGGTAAATTAAACGCTACAACGTCCTCTGTAAAGTTTCGTGCGAGGTCGTATTTCTCGAGGACACAAAATTCAAATAGTTGTAAAATCCAACCATCTGTTGTAAGTAAATTAATAATTTTATTCTCCAACATTACTACCTGGTACTTTGTAGCCAACTTCAACAATTCAATTCCATTTTTTTCATTAATGTTACAGTCATCCGTATAAATAAAACGGATAAATTCCAAAAAGCTGCCATATGTACAATCCGTAATCGGAATTAATTTCTTGTCACCCAATGTTTTTTCCAATTGCTCTTCAAACACAACGCTCCTTTTCATCAGCTCCAAGGAGTGAGCATATATGATTTTACCATCCAGGCTGAACCGTATATCCGACAAAAAGTTACGATTGAATAACTTTTTGGTAATTTGATGCATTCTCAAATGTGGCGAAGAATTTATTTTAAAATCCATATTGTTGTAATTTTTTATATAAACTTGACACTTTAACACACTGTTTTACTAATGCGTACGCAAAATTACTTTGAGCTCGATTGATAATTTGACCACTTTATATACCTTTTGCCTATGATAATATTCTTATCTCGCGTTATATTTTATTTTGAATGGGTTTCGTTTGGTTTCTTATCTCCGTTGTTTAAAATTTTGGTTGAATTTGTAATGTTGCCGTTCGAAACATTTCATTGATAAGGAATCGAATTCTAATCGAAACACGTAATTTTGTTTACTTTAGTACAGATCACGTGTTCATGTTTATAAGCTTTTTGATTGTGTTTGCAATATGATAATCTCTTATAGAAAATTCATTATACAATTCGAAAAATTTATTGCCAATTAAGAATTTATAATATAAAACCGAGTATTTTTTCTTTTGCAGCGTCCGAGTGTCTTTTGGAAAATCGATTAGCCACTGAAATACCTTCAATAATGATGCTGCGTAACCTCAAATAACACAAAGAGCCGGTGAGTTTTTATTTTTATTTTCTTAAATTATTCCATGCTTCTTTCGCCAGCGGATACATATTCTTAAACACTTTGATTTTAATATTTTTTTAACATTATCTACACAGCGCTATCTCACATTCTTATCGTTAAATGCATTGAATACATTTTTTTGAAAGTCATTCATATTCGTAATATCTCAATATATCCAATGTTATCGGTGAAAAACTTTAAACTAACCTTAATATTCGTAATACGTTTCCAAGTCCACTCGATCCAGATTTTGAAACTATTCCGATATATCGTGGCTTTAAATTTAAATAAGTCTTACTATCATACAATATAAGACAGAGTGCAACTACTGTCATGTGAACATATATCGAACATAAATTTTCAATTGAATTAGAGGCAAGGCAATATATCTTTATAATTTTCGAATGTTTTTATCACGTCAAATTGTTTGTGGAAAATATTTTTCCGTTTGCTTCTCTATACGTCGTCTCGTTATATAGATAACAGAAAATTCATTTTCTTAGAAGTTGTATACACACACAGTGTTTTATATAAATAGAAAATGTTTAGAAGTAAAATCCAATCACTTTGTTGTGTTGTATTTAGCTACATATGTATATACATACATCGTTGTCGATATGTTCTTACTCGATTGTATTGAAAAAGATTAGAAAAGACGGTGGTGGTTTATTTATTTACTATAAAATCCACCAACAATTTTCGTGTTCTTCGCCGCTTTATGTTATTTGATTTTGGATTTCATTTAAGATTTTTATGGTTTATGTTTGGAAAATTTAATTTAAAATTGTTTTTATTAATAAGAAAATATAATTTTGGTTTTCAATTTTCATGATGCTGTTGCAGGCTATAATATATAGGTGCTTTCGACGAAAACTAGTTTTATCGTGTTGGATTGATTAAATTTTTTTTTGGTAACTGCAAAATTTAATCTGTTTTCTTTTAAATGTTTCTTTCCTAAAGAAATTTTATAAGAATTTCTGAATTGATTCCATTTTATTTATTTTGTTTTATTTTATTTTTATTGATTCCATTCGGATAAGAAATGGCCAAATTCCTTCCTAATTTACCATATTCCAGAACTTTACCTGCATCTTGAATTTCATTAAAATCGATTAAGATACATAGAAATAAAGTTTTGCTCTTAAGGCGTGTCTCTTATTTTTCCTTTCGTGTAACCGTCTCCCCTTAAGGAAACAAAAACTTCACACAGCCAGGAAGCTAAAGAAGTTTAACTTCGTAAAGTAGGCGATTTGCGATACAAATTCAAGACGCAGTATGTGTACATACATTACAGTATTTTACTTGTTTTCTGTATTAAAACTATTTAAGCAAGCAGTAAATGTATTGAACGCTTTCACTTTGATTTGCCTTTCATTTTTAATTTCAAAATTTTCAAACAAATACGTCGCTAAAGAAGTTTCACTTCAAAAATCAAAAATCAGATAATAATAATGGCTACAGTAATCCAGATAACTGCGGAATAAACTTAGGTATAAAGTAATACAAACACAAAGATCATGAAATTCCTTTCCCCCAATAGATCAATAATTTCACATCATTTATTTTATGGGGAAACTCCAATTGGGATATTTTTATATGCCACCACAACACATTTTTTGATATTAAGCGCCAAATTAGGTATTTTATTTCTACCACGCATGAAGCTTATCAAAGATCAAATTGGAGTTTAGTACAATTATTGTTAGTCATAAAATAAATATCTACAAGTTAGATTGTCTATGGCAGATCATTAATGAAAATTAGAAACAAACGCGGACCCAGCGTAAAATTCTCATGTACGCCAGTTTTAGCTAAAATTTGTGGTATTCGCTCAGTTAGATATGATCCCAACGAAGTGAAAATTTCTCTGGTAAGACCAATACTTCAACACTTTTTAAGTAAAATGCTGTGAGATACTGTTTCAAAATCTTTTTTAAAGTCGGTGTGAACACATCAACTTGACTACCCATATCAACACATCTAAAAACGAAATTAGAAAAATTCAGCAAATTTGTAGTAGTAGAACGTTTAGGAAAAACCATGCTGTGAGAGACTAATTGAGCTTTTAACTTCATTAAAGATAATTTCGTATAATAATTTTTCAAAAATCTTACTGAAACTGTTTAATATTGAAATTGGTCTATAATTTTGATTGTTATACTAGCATCATTAATTTTGAAAATCGGCAATGGATAGGCTTTCCGCCACATAGTGGAACACACTTCAAACGAGAAATAAAATAGTTAGATAAATTATATGTACCAGCACCTTTTTTAATACCAAGCGATGAAAGAATTTTATGAACTTCATTCTTCGAGATTAAATCCACAAACCTACAAGTTTTTTTATGTTTGTGATATTTAGATTCCTATCTTTTCGGATAATATAATACTGTGCATCAATTAATTTACTATCGTTAATTGAATCATTAAACCACGTTTTGGCCCAAATAAATGTAAACTGATTAACATCAAATTGTTACACTTTCTTAGCTTCATATAGTAAGACTGTATTGGCTTGCGATAAATAATTCATGATTACTAAATTATATGTTGTTTTTGATAAAACACTTTTGTTTGAGTGCTCACCTAGCTTATACTCCAACTGAATCTGAAAAGTTTATATATCATCAAATAATTTAAATAACTTAGCGTTTATTCGATTCACCTGATAAGCCATAAATTAGTAGTTTTGTGCGATTGAGTTGCTGCTTCAGATAACGACATTTATTTATAATAAATTCCAGCTGTACTTTAGTTGAGGGCGTGTCCTTCTCTAGAGCGATAATTTTCGCTGAATTCGACTTTATTAAATTTTCCAGCCTCGCAAAATTATCACACTGTTTTGTGATATTAAGAAGAGACTGCGACAACGCATCATGTTGTAGCGTAAATTAATTATGCATTGTAGCTAGTATGTCATTTTTCAATGACGCCCATTTGGAATTTATGATATCTTCAATTACATCATCAGTAGTAGAAGGCCATTTTATTCAATTCGAATTCAGCAAGGTTATTTTTGTAGTAAATCATCACAATTTGGATGATAAAAAGCGTTACACTACATACACAGGTGTTCAATTTTATTTGGCGATAAGACTGCGACACTCAAACAATAATTTGGCATTTAGGAAAAATAAACTTACACAAAGAAAGTTAACCATTTATAATAGCAATACTTAGTCGAGTGTTTTAAATTTAAAGATTAGATACACACATAGTACACAACAGTTAATAAAAAACACTTGAACAGCTAACTGAATGTCATAAAATACTCTAATTCACAAATCATAGGGCATTTTAAGCAAAGTTCATTTATATTATGTTTCACACAGCTTAGACACTATTAAGATTTTTTGTTAATAAGTACATCATTTGGTAGGTTAACAGTTTAATTAAACTATTGCAAAACTATTTTTGGTGAAAGACTTCTAGTTAGTGTGGAATACTGACGTGAAAAAAAAATTGTGACTTGGCTCGTTTCTACCCTGAAATTTTTTTTAATATTGCCTTTAAAATAAACAAATAAAATTTTAAACAAATTAAAAATTTATGAATTTTTTGAACTTCAAATTTTAAAAGCCAAAATTCAAAATTTATACATTTTATGAGGTTTTCAATGTTAGATTATGTCATACAAAATCTCATCATTATAGCCTAATTGTTTTTTTCTTAATATGATTCTTTATTTAAGCTTTGCTCATTCTCATTTGTAAGGTTAATGTAAGATTCTTCTGGGTTCCCAAACTTTGTTGGGTCAATTCCTTTCTTATTCGGTTGTTTTTTAATGTGGTAGATTACACAGCCACACAAAAAAAAATTTTTTTTTGGCCTGGGGGTCTGACTATGTATTCTATATGTTTTTGGGGTCGCTGAATTCGAATCCAAGGTCGGTTTAACCTAGCACGTCAGGGTTTGGCCATAACCTCAAAAAACCTAGTAAATAAGGATTTTCAGTACTATTAAATGTATATAACTCTTTAACTTGAACGGTTAACTCATAAAACCTATAAACCCATAATCTCATAACCCCATAACACCATAACCACATAACCTCATAACCCTATAACCCCGTTATCAAAATACTGAAACAGTATCGCTTATTCTTCCACCGCAAAACTATTCTTGGCGTAGATTTCATGAAATTAAAACAGAATATCGGCATCATTCCCAAGTTATCTCTGTATAACCTTGTATAACATTTGTGGGACCGTCAGCCTTAGCATTACCCAATGTATCAATGTCCACCGCGGGGAGGTTGCGTGACCGGATTTTATACATAATATAGCCCTTATAAGGGCTGATTTATAAAATAATATAAAAGCAAAGCTTTAGTCAGTCTCTTTTTTTGAGCCATATCGCGTTCACTTCTCCTTAAATTACCTGTGCAACGAAGTACGCTTTCGTTTCCGATTTTTCTTCGATTCTCTCTTTAGCGTCCAGCAAAAATCAGCATCATGTTTACATCCCATCGTACCTGATGCCGAGTTTCCATGACCTTAATATCTTGGTGGAATCGTTCTCTGTTCTTCACTAAAGTCCCCAAGGTTCTCAGGAAATCTATCGAGGTGGGAATGAAGAAAATGAAGTTTCAAATTCATATTACATTGAAGCTTTTGAAAGTCAGAAATCATTTTTCAACTAATTGTTTGTAATGAGGACTTTTCTTATTGCCAAGGAAATTTTGAGCAACAGCTTTGAAGCTTTGCCAGGCATTTTTTTCTTTCTGATTCATTGTACTAGTGAAGCCAGTATCGCGGAACATCGTTCTGATCTGAGGGCCATCGAAAACCCCTTCTTTCAATTTTGCCTCAGACAACTTCGAACCGCCCCGGTGGCACAGTTGTTAGCATGCTTGCTTTAAGCTCCGGAGGTCCCGGGTTCGATTCCCGGCGGGTGATGAAAAAATCACGGCTGGTTTAATGTAAGGATCAATGAACTAATCACTCATTATCCGTTGTAAAAATGATTACGAAACTTCAAAAATGAAGCGGCCAAATCCCTCCATGGGATGTAGCGCCAGCGAAAAAAAAAAAAAAAAACTTCGAACATTTATCAACGAGATATTTGAAGCAGACTCCAGATTTATCGAGCGCTTTAACGTATTCATTCATTAGACCAAGCTTGATGTGAAGGGGAGGGATAAGAATTTTGCTTGGATCAACTAGCGATTTGTGGATGATATTCCGGGAATCAGGGGTGAATAAGGGGTGAGCATAAATGACATGGAAATTTTGTAAATCCTGACTGTTGTCCAAGTAAAATCGTTATAATCTTAAGATCACCGCAAAGTTGCCATCTATGAGTCTCGTAACCAATTTTTTGCAGTAGAATATCCATGTTCTCATATTTTTCCTGCATAACAATGGAATGGGCAATGGGAACTGGAGCATAAATGTTTGTATTGTGTAGCAAAACTGCCTTTATACTCCTCTTTGATGAGTCTATGAAAAGTCTCCACTCTTTGGCATCATAACAATTTAGTTTTAGTTCGTTAATGAGACCTACTATGTCTGTACAATAAAAAAGAGAATGATCATCATTTTTTACAAAATACTGTCGAAATTGCATCTCTCTGTTTCTATAAAAAGAAACAGATTTCTCTCTAGGATGCTAAAAATTCTGAACCATCCTTGGCTAATCCTAAATTCCGTACAAGATCGTTTAACGCAGCTTGCGATATCAATTTTGGCTTTTTGGAACTTAAGCCATCATCCATGTCACTATCCATCTCATCACTCATCTCAAATACCGATTCTGTATCCATATCTATTTTGTCGTCGACTTCCATCATATCAGCAATTGTCTCAGGTGGATGCACATGACTGACATTACAAGTACGACTGTCCTCGACTGCAGCTAATACTGGAGCTACAACAGATGAAACACTAATGTACACGATTTTTGTTTCGCTTTTACTATTATACCCCTGGATATTATTGCAACAATAAAAACAGTCATCAGCACTTGAAGGGCATTTCCATATCGTTGGAACGGAAAACGCGATGTTCTCTTTATTTTTTTTCTTCTTTCATCTGCCGAACATTTTTCGACAACAGTTACAGATGATGTTGGGAGCCCAGTATTTAATCCCTGACTCATCCATATCGAAAACAAAAATATCTTTGTAAGTCTCTCGAATATCATCATCGATGACTTTTCGTAGAGAACTCACTTCAAACTTTGAGCATACATGACAGAACACATTGTGCTCCGATTCACAATTGTGTTCTGGCAAGATAACTTTGCTTTTTTTTCTTGTAGTCCCAAACTCTACATTGGCCAAGTCACCAACCAATGTTGAGCTGCGGTCGCTTGATGACGGCGCCTGCGGGCCCGCTTTCCCACCCTGACCAGCCGCCGATACTGGGTATCCGACTCCCTGCATTGTAACGCACTTTCTCCGTGTGCCTGCCATCACGGCGTAACAGCCGTAATCCAGAGACTCAGCCGGATAACGGGCTCGCTCCGTTGCCCGCCGTCACCGCGAGGAGGTGAGTTTTAGGTTTAACATCGTTTAGGATTATCGGATTTAACAGTTTTAGTAGATTTTAAAGTGTCTTTTGAGATTATGGACAAACCCTGACGTAGTGGGATTAAACCGACCTCGGATTCGGATTCAGCGACCCCAAAAACATATAGAATACATAGTCAGACCCCCAGGCTAAAAAAAAATTTTTTTTTTGTGTGGCTGTATTATCGGTATCTGGTCATCATCCTGTATGTATCCGATCTTGTCCAAATAGATAAATGCTTCTGGGCCTGGAATTTTATTTCTCTGAATACTGTTCCTTATTATGTTGTCGTCGGTATAATAAGGTCCGAATAGGAATAAATTCGTGACGTTGGTGGTCGTGCACAATACATGGTTTCTTACTAGTTTTATGATATGAATATCAATCCTGTCTGTTTCAAAACTGTTGTACTGCTTCTGGTTTGATATGTAATGTAACTAGCCCGTATCAGCTTTCCACCATTCTCCTAGACATCGACGTATATTCACTCTTGAATTTTCGTAATCGTTTTATATTACATGCTGAACAATTGTACTATACTGGGCAACCATAAGTGATGATTGGTCGGATTAGTGTTTGGTAGCATATCCGTTTCACTGTTGGACTGAGATATTTTGAATAAAATATCTGTTTATTAAAAAGCACTGTTTTTGGGCTTTTGTCAATTGTAGATTAATGTGCTCCGTTATGTAGCAGAATCGGTCCAAATTGATACCCAAGTCCTTCACGTTTTTTTTTACTGCACGTTTTCATCGCCGACTTTGATTTTAAATGAATTCCAGTTTTTCTTAGTATCACCTGTCGCGATTTGATATGGCTTCCTGAACAGAATCGTTTCACATTTGCTGGCATTGATTTTAATCCGCCAGGTTTTCAAAAATTCGGTGATAAAACGCGTTGCTGATTGAATATTCTCCTGTATTTGTTTGATTCGGCGCTATATACCATCAAATCGTCCGCATAAGCTTTCGTTTGTACTTTCGGCGAGGTCAGTTGCTTGTTTGAGATAAGGTCCGCTGTATAAATATTGAATAATACAGGTGCATTTATTGTTCCTTGCTGAAAGCTATTATACAGTTAGAATACGCCCTTTGCAATTGTTGTGCTTTTTCTGTGCTGTTATGACTTGTACAGTATACCGATACTATATACAATTTCTTATTATTGTTCAACTTAATTTTGATAATTGTGTTCTCGACATCATTGACATTTTGTAGTACTAATTTTGACTTGCTCGAATTGAATGTTTCGTTTAACTAGGATAGCGGTACCCCCAACCTTATTTGAATTTGTTCGATCTTGTCGAATGAATTCGTAATTTTTAAATTCAATATGATGCCTGGCATTTAATTTTGTTTCGCTGATCAACATCAGGTCTGGTTGATGTAATTCCAAAAAATTTACTAAATTTAAACGGCTGTGTATGCCGATAATAGAATTCACGTTGAAAGCTATTATTTTAAAACTGTTTATAGTGTACGGATAATTTTTAAGAGTTGAGTGATCTGTTCACTCTGTTGTTGTATTGTTGACATTTTGTCCATCTTTAGTGCCAGATTTTCTGGATAGTTCATTTACCCTGACCCTTATTTTTATCATAAGCTTCATCATTATCCAGTAAGGGTGCCTGTTGTCTATGGTCAATACTGAATTTGGTACTACCAATTTTTTATAAAAACTATAGTAAACTGGGATCCATTTTTTCTACAGTTACTGGGCGACGCATTGGATATAGTTATTGGATAAGTGATTTAACAAATTTTCCTACTTTCCTCAAATTAATTTCATAAAATTCAACTTCACTACTGAGCGTTTCGTTAAATTTTATGGCAAGTTGTGACTTTCGCTTAAATCGGAAACACTTTCGTGCTCACCACGACAACACCCGCACTCAAAATCACTGATAAAGATTTTTGCTGCAATTTTACGACCTTTTTGCGTAATATATTCCGTTCCTTTATTACGTTTGAGCTTACGTACGTGTTTTTTACAACGAAAAGTACTTCTTAACCTTTTCTTCCACATTTGTGTACCTAGGTGCTAAAGAACAACCAGCTCTTGAAGGGTCATCAAATCGATCGGGTAAAGATATTGTAGTCGTAATTTTATCTGTTGGTGAATTCATAAAATCTTTTTCTTAAAATTAAAGTAATTACAGTGGTGTGCAATAAAATAAGTAATTATGTGTCTTTGACCATACCTATGTTATACACAATCTATTGATGAAGAAAATTAAGGGAATTCCCTTATTATGTCGGTTTAAATTGAAAACGTTCGTCAATGCGATGTAATTACCTATTTTATTGCAAACCACTGTATATCACTTGATATTAAAGTCTTTTAAAAATTGTTACTTACCTGTTAATTTCGGAACGTCTTCACTATCTGAAGATTCCGAAATCGGCACGTACTCTTCATCTTCATCTGCAGAAAAATTGAAATCACTTTCACTATCCATAATAATAAAACACGTCTATTCACATGAAAACAACTATTAAAAATGAATAAAACGTGACTTGGTTCTCTCTGAACAAATTGCAAAAGTAGCGGTGCTGACTTGATTTTTTTACGATTATCTCTTGAACCAAAAACCAATTTCGAACAATTTCGATTATAACGTGCATGCGTAAATTTATTTTCAGCCAACTCAATTAAACCAGCCAATTCTTAAACCAGCATATAGTATTTAAAAAACTAGGTCCACTTGTACCAGTGAATCAGTACGGCAGACATCCAGAACAGACATCCAGACATCCAGATAGGCGGATGGACATTTTAATTTTTGCTTTTGGCTTACGGATCATCAACTCCTTGTTTAATGCTAAATAAATTAGCTTATTGCTTTGCCACATAATAATACATACATTATGTTACCTTCTAAGATTATCGCTTCATTTAACTCCTTGTCATTTCTACAAGGGGAACAACACAAGACTCGCTTCATGTATTGCAACTGCATAGAAATTCAGTAAGTACCCATACTACTTCTTTGTGGTGGCTGCTAGAAACTCGTCTGAAAAAGGAGTAGGCTAAATTATGAGGTCTGTGGTCCTATTATAGGGGTTGAGCGTTATAGGTTAACAGCTCAATCATGAGCTTTAGATATTTTCGAATTCATAATAACCACCTCGGACACGATATAAAGACAACGATTTGAAATTTGGAAAATGCAACGTACCTAAGCCTAAACAACCGGGAGAGCCACCATCGAATTTTCAAACAAGCAACTTTATATATAAGCAGCGTGTGGATATCCAAATGCCAGTATAAAATCTTCGGTTTATTTAAAAGACTTTAGTATTTTAAAATACGGATGAAAACTTAAATTATTTTATGATTTTTAATTAACAGTAAAAACAATTAAAATGTCACCAACACCAACCAAAAATGCGAACAACGAACTCAAACCTGATACCTGCTCCGGTTAATCTCAAAACGACATTAGTGAAACGACAGATGATTTACAAACATCGTATGCACTACATATGTAATCAAATAATTTACCATCTTACTGGCCTAGTAACCCGAGAGGTTATGGTTTAGGTAGGCTGAACTAATCATGTCCTCTGCCAATATCAGATTGGACGACAGAAATTCTCATTAAGCGCTCAGAGGAATTTAAAATAAGGATAATTGAGACGGTACCGTGTGTAGGTATTCAACTTTTTTAAAAAACTCTAAAGATTACCACCTACAATAGATGCGATATTAATAGGAGTAGAAAGTGAAGATATAGGATTTGGGGAATGAATAGTCCTTCTCATAACCCATTCTTACAACCCAAGAACAGAGCTGAGCATAATTTTCCTATGCAGCAAGCACTAATTTCGATTTATACGAGCTATTTAAGTCAATCAATGAACTGAAAACTTGTTTCGAAAAATTTGAAAGTCGCACAATAGAAATCTCGCAATAGAAATTTTTCAACATCAAGTTCCAAAAAACTATAGTGTTATCCAACATCGCTACGGCAGATGCTGAAGTTCGCCTCAATTCGCCTTTTATTCATTAAACTCATCTCTCTTCATCTAATGAAGACCATCATTTACAGTTACTCCGAATGGTTCTCCAATTAAAACATACGGATTAAGATTTCTACCATTGAACAAACCTTGTCAACAAATTTGGTTTCCTGGTCGATTTAAATAACAAAAGCTTGATTGATCCTACAACGACCATAACTATTAAAGGAACAGTCTATTAAATTAGCTCGCCATCACTTCGAATTTTTAATATCGAAGGTTTATTTAGAATATTACTAAAGAATTTGTCCATGAAGCACAATGTGGGTCATAGAATCGTAACAGAATTTTACAGTAGCTAAAGATGCTTGTCAGCACATGCAAAATTTACATATTTGCAAGCAATCATCATCATCAACTTTCTCAAAGCATTTACATGGTTGTAATATTTTTTCAAAAATTGACCTTTGTCGTGCTTGCCATCAAATTCCAGTACCACAAAAAAGTCAATTCAAAAGTGCGATAAACGCACCGTTTGGAATCTTTGATTTCTGTCGGATGACTTTTGATCTGAGAAACGGGGGTCAAACATTTTAACGATACATGTGATAACAACAGATTTAGACTTTCTTTTCGCTTACGTTGATGATATAGTGGATGTAGGCAGAACACTCGAGGAACTTATCGAACATTTACGAATATTATTCAAACGTTAAGCAAGGCAAAATAGGTGCATTCTCTTGGTCTTCAGATTGTCAAATGGCTCTCGAGAGATCAAAAACTCTATCGCTAACTGTACGCTACTGGCACACCCAAGAGTTATATTGGAACAGCTAAATAAAAATCATTGGGAACCCGTAGAGTTCTTTTAAAACAGTGTACAAATCTGGAACATAAATATTGTACCTATTACCACGAGAGATAGACTTGCCACTTGTAGTATATCGCTCAATTTACTACGATCATACATCATGTGGAAGGTAGAAAACAAATTGGCTGATATGAGACATTTCAGTTTTTTTCTTTTATTGGTTTCGACATCGGAAAATTAATCCGATTAGTGACTCTGAACGAAGCCCTTGCGAAACGTCAACCATATCACCTCGATCTTATATCTAGGAACCAATATGACGTCAAATCTTCGAGAATATCCACAAATTATCTTATCCCGGAGTAGGAGAGCAGCAGCAAACTATTGCTGGCCATCAATGAGCAAAGACAGCTCACATTGGGCAAAAACTTGCATTCGCTATCAAAAGCTAAATCGGGTCGTTTTGGAAAAAAAACACATCGATTTGGTAGGTCCGTTAGCGCCATCAAATGGAAATGTGTACATTCTGATCATTATCGATCGTTTCTTTTGGTGGAAGAAGCTATTCCTTTTCACTACTCAAACAGTCCCAAAATCGTTATTATCCAATTTTATCGCTAGATTCAGTATTCCACACTGGAACTCACTAGTGAGTGATCAATGGCCTCAATTTGATTCTTCATTATTCCAAGCATTGAAAACGAACGATTTCATTGCAACTTAAAAAAAATTCTAAAAACAAAGAACAATTCGATTGCAATTGAACGTCTAAAACCAACGTATGGCAAAGACGTCATCGAACAAAAAAAAACAGCACGCAGGAAAAATCTCCAATCGGCTTAAACGGTTCTTGAAGTGTGGCAAAATTATTTTGTCTCGTTTCTCAATAGACGCACACAACTTCTCTTGCTTCGCAGATGAACAATTACAAGACAGACGCGGATGACACCTGCAATGAAATGCTCAAGTGTGGCAGCGATTTATAAGTTCTACGGCATGTTTATGTTCTTAACAATAATTTGGTCTAGAGAAGACATCCCAGAATAGTGGAAGATGGCTCATATCTGTACACTTTATAAAAATTAAGATTGGTTAAACTGCACAGTAAGAAGATGGGTCAACAAAGTGGTTTTCGGCCAAATCTCATTGCACAGCCTATACGTATACATACATTATGGAACATCTTGGCCTACCTGGGCATACCGTAAAAATTAATTTCGTAGAGTCAAAACTGGAACACAAATAATTAAAGTGAATTCAAAAACAAATAATTTTATTTAAAATAAATTTGAACATTAATCTTTCATATTTACATTTATTCTGGTGGTGCTTTAAAACACAATTCCATCATATTGTCACTCGCCTTTATGATTCGGATGGAATCGTCCTGGTCATTGTAGATGAGATCGATATTCTTTTTCCTGCAACGAACTTGTATAGTTTCTTCTGTTGTCCTCAAATATTTAAGAGCAATTGTGTATTTATACTTTGGCGACAAACGCAGTGAATGGCCCATACTAATCATCAATTCAGACCAAAGTGCAGGGGCAGCTTGTGTAAAACTAATTTTCTCACTTTTTTTTCTTTTATTTTTTTTAATTGAAATTGTAATTTTGATATCGTTTCGTTTTTCTCCGATACCGATTCGAATTCCATGTAAAATTGTTTCCTTTGAAACAGAAAATTTAGTTTCAAAAGCTGTGTAACGACTAAAGTTTTTCCAAACAAAAGGAAATTCAAATTCACATCTGGGTTTTGATATCCATAAATCATTGAAATCGTCACTACCCATAATAATTTGAGTTGCAATTGAATAGAAATCACTTTGAGTTAGTAAATCAGGATATTTTTTAAAACACTCTCGTATATCTTCATTCGGCATTGTCGGGAAACGCACCTTTCTGATGAGGCCTTCGAATTGCTGTCGTCCCTCTTTTAATGATATATTATGATGTTTGCAGTAATTATTCATCCAGCCAGCCAGTGCGTTGAATATTTGTTTTTCACTTAAGCTTTGCTCGACTGCATCAAATTCTAGAGCCTTATTTACAGCATCGGGATGAAACAACGAAAATGTTGAAGTATTCAAAAATATTTTCAAACAACTAGCAAATATGGCATTAACAAAGACACGTGCGATGTCGTATTTCTCGATAACACAATATTCAAATAATTCTGCGATCCAATCATCTGTTACAAGGGAATTAATAATTTGATTCTCTAGCATAACCACCTGGTATTTATTAGCCAACTTTAACAATTCAATTCCGTTTTCTGCATTAATATTGCATTCGTCTGTATAAATAAACCGGACGAATTCCAAAAAGCTGCCATATGTACAATCGGTGATCGGAATTATTTTTTTCTCGCCAAATGTTTCTTTCAATTGTTCTTCAAATACAACACTCCTTTTCATGAGCTCCATGGAGTGGGCAAAGATTATTTTACCATCGAAGCTAAATTGTATATCTGACAGGAAATTACGATTAAATAATTGCTTGGTAATTTCATGCATTGTCAGATGCGGTGAAGAATTTATTTTAAATTCCATTTTGGTGTAAATGTTCGAATAATTTTAAACACTTGTAACACACTTTATATTTCGTTATAAACACTTAACTGAAGATTCAAATACGGGTTAAACTTCTTATATATAGGCAAACTTCGATCCTTAGAAAAATATTATTTTAGGAAGGGGAATTGTTGATCGTAGATGTTTTATTACCTTAAATGGGTATTCCATAAAAATGGTCAACTCCTCATTTTACTTTTAATTTTTGTTAACGTTTTCATACCTGTCGCCAAATTTTATTACTTTATATCCCCTTTGTTTATGAATTTAGTAGGTAAGGCCACTCTTAGTATCGATGACTAATCTCGTTTTTACGTAATTTATGGTACTTTGGCGTAGAATAAGAGTCATTAGATTAACAGCAGTTAAGGTATTTTGTTAATCCCATACAACACTAACATCAAATAATGAAACAATGTGTCCATGTATCCTTTAAAATTGTCAACCCAAATTTGATCACCTTGGTGCCTTGTTGATAAGCATATGTATCTGATAGTGGCATTTAACAAATATAACACGTAAAATATACTTCTGTAATATATGTATGTAAGGCAAACCATAAGTCAGTCAAGACTCAATACAAGCGTAATAAAAATTAAGCAAAACCAACGTGTGGGACAAAATTTACGTAACAAATAAATAGCCCGTAGGGCAGAATTGAGCTGCACCTTAACTTTTTGACATTGGATTCTCCAATTTAGGTTAGCATCAATATACAAGCCTAGGTACTTAAATGAAGTCACCGGATCAATTTTAAAACAAAAACCTACCACAATGAATTAAATCGCAATTATGTTTAGGGTGAAAAACTTCAGGAAAATAAATCTGATATGGATCACCTAAACCTTAGTTTTTTCACTTAATAATAAAAAGTGAGCATCAAACCATGAACTTAGGACTCTCATGTCGGAATTAATGATATTATAGCTAAGTCATGTGGTACATCACTCAATTTCAAACGGAACACTATAAGAATTACCTATTTTAACGAAACCGGATCTATTTTTAAGATAAGATTCAAACCAACTCATTGGTACACCTCTAAATCCAAGAGATTGCAATTTAAATAAGAGCAACTTATGATCCACCATATCGAATGCTCGCATAATATTAATAAAACCTGCTGCAACATTATTTTTTTCATTTAGATTGACATGAACGTCATTTAAAAAATCCATTACCGCTCATTCAGTACTTTCCCAGCCTTAAATCCATGTTGATTAGTATCAAACGAACTTTCATAGCCTTTTCCATGATTTTTAAAATCACAGGTTGAAGTACAATATGTCGGTAATTGCTCATAATAAGATTATCTCCTTTCTTAAATACAGGAATGATAATTGCTGTTTTGAAAGCATCAGGAATTGTAAAAAATTAATGAAGACTGGTGATATAACATTAGCAGTACATTTTATCATGTTAAGCTGAACCCTAATACATCAAAGCTACTACTGCATTTAAGATTATGTGGTAATTTCGGATTCAACAATCGGGTATACATATAAAAAAATATCAACCGTTTCAATATGATGATGGCGATTAATGGATAACGAAAACTTACTTAGCATTTTTAAATCAGATATAATTCGAGAGATAAAGGTACCAAATTCATTAGCAATTGCTTCCGAATCTGGCAACAGTAATGAATTAGTAGTCAATATTTTATCTTTAGTAAGACTAGAAATATTGTCGAAAATTTCGTTAAAACGATTACGAAATGTATTGCTATAATGATTATTTCTAGCAGAAACAGCAATAATATCAACCTTTCTGCAGACTTTGACAAAGTAGTTACGGAGCTTCATATTCTCTGGATGTTTATTTGATTTCCGACCAATTTGCTTCTTTTATCCATTAAATTAAGTAATCCATCTGAAATCCAGGGTTTAAGTTTAACTTTCGAATTTTGTTTAATAACTTCACTGAAACAAGCTTCAACCACATCATTAAACAGTACACTGAAAATAGCAAGAATTAAATCTGGATTACTTGTCACATCTAAATCAATAGAGTACTTTCCATTGGATGGCTTGGCTGAACGTTTAATGTACAAATTAAGTTGATATATCCATACACGGCTGCAGCTACAAAACCAACAGAAATTAACTGTCAGTTATATCAACCCAATGAGGTATTATGTATCCAAGCTACTACCATTCAATAAATTATGTCAGAAATCAACATGCCATAGCAAAATTCTAATTATTATGCCATATCAGAATTAGAATCTTTGGTGTCAAAATTCGATATCTCATGTCAGAATTCCATACTTCAAGTCATAATTAGATATACAATATCAGTATTTGCATTTATGATGTCAGAATTCTATATCTTATGTCAGAATTCGATATATCACGCAAGAATTCGCCATGTCACATATTCGAGATAGTATGCCAGACTCCCAGTCAAAACAGAATTTGAATTTTTGATACCAGAATTCAAATTATAATGTCAGAATCCGATAAATGATATAAGAGTTAGATGTCCAACATCAGAATTTATATTTATGATGTCAGAACTCGATATATTATTATAATTCAATGTTTCATACCAGAATTCAATATGAAATTTCAGAGTTTGAAATTGTGATGTCAGAATTCGATACATCATGTCGATACACACTACCAGAATAATATAAATTATGTTATAAATCGAAATATCATGTAAAATTCAATATGTCACGTCAAAATTTGAGTTTTTGATGCCAAAAATAGATACTTTATATCAGGATTTGAATTTTTAATGCCAGAATTCGAGTTATCATGAAGAATTCTATACTTTATGTCAGAAATAAATATGCAATATCAGAATTTGTGTTTATGATGTCAGAATTCGATATATCACGCAAGAATTCGCCATGTCACATATTCGGATATTATGCCATAATCCGATAAATTGTATCGTCATGTCATAAATTAAATATCCGATGTCGTCAAGCCAAAATTCGATGTGTCGTTATCACGTCTGAATTTACATTTTTGTTGTCGAATTAATGTATTAAATGTCAATATGTCAAATCAAGATTTGAATTTTTGATGTCAGAGTTCAATATATCATGCCAAAACTTGATAAATCATATCAGAATTCGATATACGTAATGTTCTGATGTAATATGTAATTCGGTATGTCATATCAGAATTCGCATTTATGTATGTTATTTCAGAATTCGATATATCAAGCCTGAATTCGATTTATTTTGTAAAAATTAGAGTTAATGCTGTCTAATTTCGATATGTCTGAAATCAGAATTTGGATTTTTGCTGTATAAATTCTATATAATATCAGAATTCTACATACGACGTTAAACTACGGTATCTTATACCGTATAGGCAGACACAAAACGAATAATCGCGAATTCTAAATTATTTAAGGATTTTTGCCTGTCTGTCATTAAGCGATTTTCACAGACACAGGATTACTTAAAAAAAAAATTAAATTAAATTAAAATTGCGATAAATTTTGTTTACGTCAAAGGTATTTTGTCAAAATTAGATAAATGATGACAGAATTCGATATGTCAAGCCAGAATTTGAGTTATTTACATCCAAATCAATACATCAGAATTCGTTATGTCAAGCCAGAATTTGAAAGGTTGTCACAATTTGATAAATCTGTCATTAAGCTTTCAGAATTCCGTGTAAATTATCTCAAAATTCGATATATTATTTCAGAATCCGATAGGTTATATCAGAATTTAAATTTATGGTTTAGAATTCCATACCACAAGTCAAATTTTATATGTCACGTCTATATTTTAACTTTTTCCGTATTGGACATAATTATACGGTTAAAATTCTACAAGTTTTGTCAGAATTTGAAAGGTCTTATCAGAATTTGATATATCACCTCATGACTTCAGAATTCGATACATAATCTCAAAATTCGAAATTTCATATCTCGAATTTTGCGATGATATATCGAATTCTGAAGTCTTGAGATGATATATCAAAGAATTCCATATCTCATATCAAAATTCGATAAATTTCTTCAGTGTTTAACCTTATGATGGCAGAATTCAATAATTCATATAAGAGCTTGACAGAATCAGATAAAGCATTCTCCCGCAACACTGTTCTCAATCATTGTAAATCGCTATTTTGTAGTTTGTAATTTTAATTAAACTTATGTGGCGAATAATTACTTTAATTTAAAATAAATTATCTGCCACTATTTTTTTATGTACAAATTAACATCAGAATTGCTCCGATCGGATGAGCTTTTCCTTTGCTATAGCGGTCCAAGTGTGGCTCAACTTCCCTCGCCTCCTGATGACGTCATTGCGATAATACTAGGCATGAGGCATGAAACCTAAGGACCAACCTAAGAAATCATACATTTAAATTAAAAGTAATATTAACAGTTGAAGAGTAATTGCTTACGACCAAGGGCAAGCGGTCGTTATCAGGTCAAAAACATAAAAAAGTGGAAAAAACATTCAAACTATAAGATGAAAAATAATTTAAGATAAAACAATTTTCGCATTTAACTTCTTTGTTTTGTTTATATTATTTTATTAAAAAATTATAAATTTTAATAAAATTTCTGTTCATTTATTTAGTTTAACGTAGGATTGAATACGTATACAAAGTTCGGATTTCCACCTTCCATAATTCTTCGAAGAATAAATTTCCGACACGAAAAGAAGAAAAATTATTTGCTTACGTTGTACAATTTTTCATTTTTTTTGTTTTTGTTTAAAATTTAATTTAATTTTATTATTCTAAATCTTTTTAAATTATTTTGCTTGTACATTATGCAAATTTTAATAAATAAAACAAAAACAAAAAGTGAGTAAAGTTTTCTTTCATTTTTTTGAAAAGAAAATTTAAAAATAAATCCGCTAAAATGATAACATTATGGAGGAAGAGTATGGTGTAGGTATGTGTATATGTATGTTGCTGCTTGTGCGTTAAATCAACTTTGTTTACTTGTTGGACGTGTAATTTTGTTGTAAGGCTGGCAAAAATGTAAATTGGAAAATTTTGTGATTTTCTCATTGGAATACAATAAGGTCGATATTGGCAAAGCGATTTATTTAAAATTTTTTAATTAAAACCGTAAAGCGATATAAATTTATCTTATTTTTACATATATGTGCTCCCATAAACGCACTCCTATCGTGTAATATTTAAATTTCAAATAAAAATGTAAACTCGTAGATGTAAACCCGAATCATTTTAATTTTTTAATTGCATAATTTCCATATTTTGTTTTAAAGAATAGGCGCAGGCATATGAGCAAAACCCATTTAAGAACAAAACGAACATTATCGTGTATTATGTTATGAGCTCTGTAGGATGGGGGTGGAAAGGAAGCGCGGAAGAATAAACAATCGTTAAATAAATTTTAATTTTATCTAACACTTTAATGATAATTAAAAAGCATCTTTTCTGTGTTATATGTATTATAAAAGTTTGTTATAGTTAGCCCCCTCCCCTCTTAAAATTCTACTGAATTTTTAGGGTTACATATATATGGAATTCAGTACTTTAAAATCATTAGTAATTAAATCGAATACAATGGGAGGATTTTAAAGATATGAGGCCTCGAAAAAATTTAAAACTCCAGGATTATCGCTGAATATTTTGTTATATGTACACGATTTTACAGCACTATACACTCGTAGACTTATATACATTTTCATTTCGCTTGTATAAGATAACGAGATAACATAACTGCTAAATTATTCATTGAATATAATTAATTTATCATATTTCTCTGTATATGAAGCAGAAGCAGTAGCCGTATAGTAGGGGCAAGTAATTTAAGACCAGTTGCAATGAAAGCATACAGTTTTATAAACAGAAACTGAATTAAATTAAAATTTAAGAGATATGAATGAATATATGTGTAGATATAAATAAATAAATAAAATTTAATTATTTATGTGTTTGTAAAAGCTGTTATCTTATCTGCCGTTTTCTTTGGACGCGAAATTAAAGGTGCGTCACATAAATTATCGTTTATGTTTGCATTTTATTAAACAACGGATAAAATAAAAAATAAAAACTTCAATCTGTTCTATCACTGTTATTCTTGCGTGACAATGTAAAATATTTTTTGTTCCGAACCCATGATTTCAGGAAGTATTTACAAAACCATCAGTAATCTTTAATACACAGATAGCAATTTGCACTTATGGTAAAGAAAAAACAAGTTTGACATCGCTCGAATTTAAATAAAAAGGGAGCATTTGGTGCATTTTGCTACCACCATCCATTTACATGATGATCATAATTTGATTTCTCAACCAACTGCAATTGAAAAATAAGTAAATGAAAGATGCTGTTTAAGTCAACTCGCACTTAACTCGTTAACTTCAATGTAATAATTTTAAGTCACTGTCTCATCAGTTTTCCGAAGAAGATATTTAGCAGTATTTGGAGTATGATGATTTTATTATTGACCAAAATATTTGTAGCGTAAGGAAGAATCTAAATAAATTTGTAAGTAATCTTGATACGTTTGGAGAAACTCTCTTCATTTTGTTTTTAACCAAAATTTTTAACTATGTGATGTTGAATTAAACGTTTATAAACTGAACCATTACGAATTGTACGCCAAATGTAATGATTCCTGAAATTTAACCCAATTAGATACTTAGACTGAGGACAAATTCTCAGGTCAATCAATTACTATGATAAAAGTTGATTTTATACTAAACTTTTTCCGTTTTTTACTTCTTTTCGGGGGATTCGAGAAAGCTAAATAAATTTACTGAATTTTGCATGTTTACTCTTATTATTGATCCGCGCCTCATATAGTGTATTTATTTATTTAATTCTATACCTTTTACACGAGGCGCAGTAAATATCAGCAAACCTACCCATCTGCTCCCACTGGATAAAACCGGTCGACCTAGATTTTGCGATCTCTTCAACCAAATCACAAGTGGACAAAACCAACAGATAATTTGCAGTCGGGGATTTTGTTACCCTAATTAATGATAATCTACCACCGCTGAAATGGAACCTTAGTCGACCCGTTTCGGGAGGAACCCATTTTGGTTCGGCTAAGCTTACTCCAAAAGGATTCCTCCAAAATAGGTTCTTCGAGTTCGAACCCAATTTCGATGAAGTTTAGCCAAGTTATTTCTGGAGGAATCCGGTTTGGAGGAACCCCTTTCGGAGAAACCCGTTTTGGAGGATATGTCTAACTATAATTCCATCTCTTACTGTAACTTTAAGTCTCCTTAAAAGTCCATTTAGCAAATAATTCTCAATATATTTGAGAGCGCTCAGGGGGTTAGAGCAACAATTTCTGTCTTATCTTCTACCCAACTAGTGGGATAACGATAGTGTTCAATATTTGAACATATGTATGTTACTCCTGGGGAGTGACCCATTATGGGGTAATCCATTCGGCAAAATTTTGGAGGAGCCCATTTTGAAGGAACCATTTTTAGAGGAACCCCTTATAATAAATAATCTAATTTACTAGAAAAAATAAGAATGAAAAGGCTCCCGTTACTGTGGTCTCACGGGCAACATTTTAGAAAGCCTGCGTTATATGGCTTTAAATCAAACCACGTACTTGGGCAACATTCTAAGATAAACCTTTTTAAATGTTTATTTAAATGTTATGCCTGATCTATTTTTCATTTAAATTGAGATTAAGGCTTCTTCCCATTGGCCTTCCATAAAGTGTCTGGTAACTTGAAGTAAGCCAGATATTTGTCGTGGATTTTCGATCATGCTGTTTACTCTACCAATTATACACCAGCTCTAAAGGTTTCGTTATTTTAAGTCTGCATACTAAATTCTTGTTAATAAGATTCTTTCGGCTTTTTATAGACACAATATATTAATAATAATGGCATTCACAACATTTTCGACTTGTCAATCAGAAAAATGAAGAGGCCAGTAATTTATAATATATCTACCAAAAAAAAGTAGAAATATCAAAATCCCCCCCGTACTTTAACCCCAGAGTTAATACAAAATGTATTTTGACTCTAAAAAAGAAAACCTTTCCTTGCGTTTCCGTGGGTAGTTTGGTTTCGTACTGATAATCTCAAAACAAAAAGTTCGATCTACTCATCAGGTAGGTACGACCAAACTACAAAAATACAATTCCAACTCCATACTTTAAGTATGAAGCAAGAGTGTAGTTGACTTAGCGAATTATAAATAAATTCACCAAATCAAAAAACACAAGGAAAACTTTTCATTTCTGTGTGTTTTTATGCCAACACGAATAATAGAAAGAGAAGTTTAGTTGTCTGTATTAAATCAATAAGATTCTTTCGGCTTTTTATAGACACAATATATTAATAATAATGGCATTCACAACATTTTCGACTTGTCAATCAGAAAAATGAAGAGGCCAGTCATTTATAATATATCTACCAAAAAAAAAAAAAAACTCTTTTTAGAGTCAAAATACATTTTGTATTAACTCTGGGGTTAAAGTACGGGGGGGATTTTGATATTTCTACTTTTTTTTGGTAGATATATTATAAATGACTGGCCTCTTCATTTTTCTGATTGACAAGTCGAAAATGTTGTGAATGCCATTATTATTAATATATTGTGTCTATAAAAAGCCGAAAGAATCTTATTGATTTAATACAGACAACTAAACTTCTCTTTCTAAATTCTTGTTGTTTAACGGCTGAGTTTTCTCAATGTTGCTGGAGTCTTTCTTCATGTTTCCGTGCATTTACCTACGTTTAATTTAAAACGAGGTTTATTTTAAGATCCCTATGGAGATTATGGTTCTCGACATGCCAAAGTGCATCGACGATGTTCCTTAATTCCCTATACTAATATTTGAATGATATTAACGGTTTTTTGTTTGGTACAACCCCAAAGCTAAATAAAATAAGCCAAATCGGTTTCAATATTTTTTGCTTATAAAGTAGCTGCTTGTTGTGTGTTGATAAAAAGAGTAGCTTCCCATCAGTAAATACTTCTTTCTGAAGTTAAGCCTTAGTTGTTTACTTTTCTTTTTGAAGTGTGCTTGTCATCGTAGACGGTTTACGCTATCAAGACACAGATTAACTCCCAACTATTTAATTGCATCCCTTATTAAACAGGCACATTTACCACCTTCAGCCGCTCATATGGGACTACACATTGGAGAAAATTCGAAAACTCTTTTATTGGGCACCTATAGCACATATCGTAAATGTTGTCGTTAAAAATTGTAATACGTCGATTCCGCTTAATCGGGACTCATCGGGACTAGCTCAATTTGTCCCGATTAAGCAGCTGGCCCAATTAACCAAAGATCCACAAAAATTACAGGATTAGTGTTTTATGAACAACACAAGTCAGTAATACCGTCCATTCCTTTTTTAAAGCCCGACAATGCAATGTGTTTGTAACATAAAGAACCATCTCGTGTGGCGCGATAATAGAGGCCAGTTTTATCGGCTTTGTAAATGTCATCTGAGCTATAAGTGCTTAGATAAATAGGAACTTTAGTATTTTCCCACTCTTCAGCGCATGTATTATCGGCACTGTCCTTTTCACCATGCATTTTTTTGAATTTGATATTGTGGCACGTTTTCCTGTTTTCCAACGAGACAATCAACCATCAGTTGCCAAAAAATCACTGTGGTGCAACTTTTTTGCTAATTCTTCTGCCGTAGTAACTACAGAAGATCATTGGTCGAGAGCTTTCTCTACATCTGAATCATTGCCCTCCCGTTTTCTTTTAGACGTTCCTAGTTTTTCTTTATGTAAAATCCAATCGTCGTGCAGTTGCTTTTCATTTTTTTTCTATGATTACTGTCCCGATTAAACGAAATATTATCCCGAAAAAGCATAGTAAATTTGCATTATTTGCTTGGTTTTGTTTCCGTTCTTTAGGATTTGTCCCAATTAAGCGGCTGTTACGATTAACCGGTGTCCCGATTAAGCGGAATCAACTGTATTTGTTTTATGAACAAAGATGTTAAATAGTCCACGAAATCTATAATTAGTCAGAATCAAACCTCCCATTTCACAAGCTATACATAGATTTTCTTGGTCTTAACTCCAGATCAAACGAATGAGTTCTTACATATTAATTGTTTTGATCATTATTCACAGTTCGCCTTACAAAAACTCTTCGAGAAGCCACCGCAACCTTCCTATGCCATTATTTTGAGAACGATGTGTTTAATGTATTTTTGGTGCCTGAGGATTTCTCAAAACGTTTTGATTGGTTTTCGTTTTTTTATTCTTTATAACGGCATAAAAAAAATGTATCATAGTAAAACCTCTGTTTAAGAGCCTAACTGCGGGGATTGGCAGATCTCTTATTTTCGATTGTCCGTTAGATCCGTATTTAGAAAATTTGAATAGCTCGTACGATTTCTATTCGGCCGACTAAGAATGAACTTGATTATTTATTAACCGATTATGATGAAATTTGATTTGCACGGTGGAAATATTATTCTAAAATTATTTTTAGATGAAGTTCTGGAAGAGGGCCTATTAGGAAGGAGCTTAGCCGTTTCTTAAACGATTATGATATAATTCAGTATGTACGACGGAAATGAGATTCTAAAATGATATTACGAATAGGTTTTGGAATATGGCCAACTAGAAACGAACTAGATCGTTTTTCAATAGATTATGACAAAATTCGGCAAGTACGATGAAAATGGGATGCTAAAGTGATTTTTACATAAAGTTTTAAATTAAGGACAATTAGGAAGAATTCGGTTTGTTTTTCGGTTATTTCTTTACCGGTTCTATGTCGCATTTATCGAATTCCATCACAATCGGTTTAGAGATAGTCGAGTTTCTTCCTAATTGTCCATATGCCAGAACCTTTTCTAAATATCATTTTAGAATCCCATTTCCATCGTAGACATCGAGTTTCATCATATTCGGTTAAGAAACAGCCAAGGTCCTTCCTAATTGGCCCTATTCCAGAATTTCATCTAAAAATCATTTTAAAATAACATTTCCACCGTGCATGCTCAATTTCACCATAATCGGTTAATAAATCGCGACCTTAGAACAACAAGGTTCTATTTGCACCAAGATATAATCTGGGTAAACTGGGGTACAAGTTTTAAGATCCTATATCTTTTTTATGCTCTTTAGAATTAAAAAGGTTTTTAAAAAGATTTATTTGCAAAAGGCACATTCTTGTAGTCAAGGAGTTAAAATTGTTTAGCAATCTTATCAGTACCATTGGTGAAAAATTTATTTTTTGACAAATGCATCTCAATCTGGCTGAATGGAAAGGAAAGGAGTATTTCATAAAAATACTTTCAAGATCTGGATGCGTTTTTAGAAAGTGTTGCATCGCTAAGGCCATGAATGAGTTTTTATTTTGAGGGACACAAGAATCATTCCAAGTAATAATTTTAGTGATATCATTGTCCTCAAATACCTTTTCGAGTATTTTATAGATCGCAGAGGCAGTATCGTTGTCACTTCTTCCGCCAGCGTATTCCGTCCATATGGCACAGTCAATTTTTTTTGTTGTTGACAAGTGGGCAGTTAGATTATAAATACTCAACTTCAAATTGTAAAACAATGGCCCAATTTTGGCTCTTGGGCAGGAGAGGACATTTACTAAATCGAATGTAAGAATTGGAATTCCTGATTGATTACTTATTAAGTGCTTTCTGATCTCTCATCGATCTTTCTAGTGTAATATGACTTAAGCCGATGGAAGTCTACGTTGAATTTTGTATTAAATACATGCCTGTAAAAACTTCTCTAACAGGATCATGAACACCTTCTTTGTATAAGCAATATATTTTTGTAATATTTAAATCATAAACAAGATATTGTTTCCATGAATTTGCCCGACGGTAATTAGATTCTACTGCCGGAAATAGTAAATGTTGCAAACCAATACGATTTACAAACTTGTATGCGAGTGCCGAGTAAACCCACAAAAACTTAAAGGAATACGCCCGACGTGATTCTTGTGTTTTTTGGTGTTGCGGGTTATTTCCGATCTAGTTATCGAACGTAAAAGAAAATTAGCATTTTCTTTCACTGAGTTAAAAAATAAACTCTCTTAAATAACTCGGTTTGGTCAGATTTCGTAACTTTAGTTTTTCATTTAAAACCACAACGGGCCAAGCAGTCATTTATAGGTATTATTTGTTTGGCTTGGATAGCATTTCTTTACCAATTTTTTGGGTTGGCCTTACGTTTGCGATTACTCTTGGCAGCAGAGTTTTCTGTATTCATCTTAGAAGTCCAAATCTTCCGAAAATTGACATTGGCTTCTATATTTTTATTACAATTTACTATCTCCGAAATTTTGCATAACGGATGCCTTATTGTCATCTAATGAATTTTCGCTTAATATAGTATTTCAATCGTAAAGGAACTCCGAATTAGAAACAATGTCTTCATTGTTGCTGATTGTGCTATTGAAATCAAAATTCGTTGTATTTAGATTATCAGGTGCAATTGTAATTTGTGTTTGCACAACAATGACTTCTTCAACCACTATATCCAATAAGATTATATCGCCTTCTTTTAGAAGTGACGCCATTACCATAATACATTTTGATTAAAACACTTTGACAGTCAAACCACTTCGATCATGAACATTACAACACTTTAGTTACAAAATATTATTACAGAGAACTATTACAAATTGTATCGCGTTTTGTTCTGAAAATAAATTAAAATGCGTCTACATTATCCACAATTTAATACGTGACTAAACAGTCCTGTCAAGAGCGTAAGAGGTGTATTTACACAATTTAACGTGAAAATTTTAAACAAAGCTCTATTAATCTACTTTATATTTTACGTTCAAGGTTTTATGTGCATTATTTATTCTTTGTATTTAGGACGCAAAGTTCTATGTCTAAGTTAGAATTAGCTTAATCAAATCTCAATCGAAAAATATTAGTTAGGACTTTGTTTCAGTGCATATCTGGAAAACTGTAAGATATAGACTATTGGCTTTGTCGCTAATCGAAAGAGCATAGTCGATTTAATATGATGCGATATATAACTCAATTTCGCAAACAATTTCAGTTAAAACCTTACTGTCCTTAGGTCGCGGAATAGCAAAGTTCCTTTCTAATTGGCTTAAATTTGATTTGAAATGCTATATATCGGCGGCTACAAAGCATTACCGTGTATCTACAAAATTTCTCAAAATCGTTTTATTGGGTTATCGGTAAGAAAATTAGTGCTCGCTGCCTTTTTCAATTAAATTTGTGACCATAAAACATTCAAACAAGAACAATCACCCAATTGTGGTAGTTCATTGTAGAGTATATTCATTGCGAATACGATCGGTTTTTTTCGCCTCCTGTAACAATGTAAAAAACGTAGTTACACGGTAATGCTTTGTAGCCGACGACATGGATAATGAGTTATTCGAGTTTTCTGCAATCGGATCTAAGGAATGTCGAAATTAAGAGACAGGCCAAACGCCAATTAGTCTCTTAAATCGAGGTTTTCTGTAGCATATTATTCCTATGCGCTTAGATTTACAGAGTATATTATAAAAATAAAAAAAAATAAAAATCCAGGAAATCCTAGAGTTTCCCGGTTACAATTTTGATACAGAAAACTAGATCCTAGAATTCCGTTTAAATTTCTTTTCGGGTAAAAGACTATTAACCCTAAATAAATTAAAAAAATGGAAATACCGGGAAATACCGAGATTTCCCGGTCTTCCTTTATTGAGACCGTTTGAAAAACCCTACTGAGGCAATGTTATTGGCAAAAAATTCACCTTGAAGCTTTTCTACTAATTGTTACAGAAATATTGAGTTTCGCATACAGGAACACCAGTTTACTCTTCTTGAAGTAACGCGTCTGAACAAGTAAATCGCATAATTCTTGAATGGGATGTTCACGTGTAAGAAACTGGAGGTACTCTGCGAAATGTAATCCATTTGTTTACAATATTTTCGCCTTTAACAAATTTCTGGCAAAATTAGCCTCTAAATTTGTTCCTGATCTATTTACAAGGAAGCTGCACTCCGAAAACTAAATTAAGTTGCTATACAACAATTTAGAGTACAAAAACTTTTCTGATCTCGGTACAAAGACTCTTTCTCGGATGTGAGTGGTCGACGAGAACTTTCGTTTTGTTTTCGCCATTCCAATAGAGTGGTTTGGAAAACAATAATTAAATGTATACGTATGAATCGAATGCACCACCCGTGTGGCGATCGTATGATTTGTCTTTATGACCATCAAACTTCATTATTCTTGCCTACTAATTGAAGAAGATGTATATACAAATGAACTAAAATTCAATAATTTCTAAATTGTTTTTCGCACTTTAAATATTCATGATTTCGCAAATAGCATAGGGCAATAACAATATCGATCTTGAATAGTAATTATTATTTCAGGTTTAGTCAACAAAGACTTACCAATCCATAAGAGCGGAAGCTCGTCAAAGCTTTAATAAAATAAAGACCATTAGTAGCCTACATTTTAATAAAATAAAGGCCATTCACTTCCAAGATTTAAGTATAAATAGTTATTCAATATAATATCTATCTAAGTTATTCCCCTGTTTAAATAAGATGGTGGGCTTGAAACTCTACCTGATCTAGTAACCATGGAAGTCACCGTTATGACTATTAAAATTTTTAATTTGACTGACCATTCTATTTTCAGAAATAGGCAGTGTTTCCGCAGTAGTTTCAAAATTATTAAATTCGGAATTAAAATATGGCATGTTTGAAGACTTCCTTAAATGAAACTTATTTCTCCGTATTAATCGGTTATCTTCATTATGAAAGGAACGTGGACTGGCATGTGCCGAGCTCACCCACTACTTATTTTTTCTACATACGATAGAATCACCTGGTGCAAAATCTGATCGAACTCATAATATTGTTTAACTGCTTCTTGATTTATTTTTAGTTTTTCTTTGACATTAAATTTAATTAAACTGGATCTCAAAATTCCTTCATTGGAACTTTCATTCTTGTTCGCCTACTCATGAGTAACTGAGCAGGTGAAGCATCTAGCTTTGCAACATGATGATTTCTGTATTCGAGCACTGAATACTCAACATCAATTTGATCTTCTCGTGCTTTACGTATTATATATTTTCTATATGCACAGCTTTTTTGGCTTGGCCATTAGAACTAAGGATATCTAAGACTAGAAGTCCTAATTTCAAAATACCACTCTCGACTAAACATATCAAATTATCTTGATGAGAATGTCATATTATCAGAGATCATTACTCTCGGTATTCAATGAGTTGAAAAGATACGTTTAAGACTTTTTTAATGTCATGTGATTGTTTATACTTTAATAAGATAATTTCTCGCCACTTACTAAAATAATCAGTACTATTAAATAATCGTCTGTCCCTGATTGTAAAATGCCACATCCTATTTTCTCAAAGATACTCAGGAATCTCATGGGGAATCAATGGTTCCTTTGTATTAGATTACCTATACTTTTCACATATACAACAATTATTAATGATATTCTCTGTTTTTTGGTCTTACTAATTCCTATTTATGTGCTTCATGGAGCTTTTTGAGTATTTTGCTACGCAATACTTTGGGAACTATTATTCGATCACCCAAATATACTAAACCTTTATCGCAAAATATTTCGTTTGTCCTATTCTAAAATTGTCTATTTTCAGGAAGCATTTTTTTTTATTTGGCCAAGCTCGCCAAACAAATTTCTCTTTCTTAGCGTATGACATGTTTGTAGTATGAATGACCTCTTCATATTCTTGAAAATCATCTGAAGATTCATTATTCAAATATGATTTGGACAATTGATCCGCGATGTACATTTCTGTGCCAGGGACATACTTTAGGTCAATTTCATAAGTTAACAATTTCATCTTCATCCTTCGAAAGCATGAAAAATTAATTTGGCCAATTTCAATCCTCATGTAGCTAACCAAAGGTTTATGGTCGGAGTATATCTCAATCTTCCGCCCATGTTGTTCCGTATCCATGTTGGCTTGCATCGGTCTGTATGACAACTATTTTTTCATTCTCTTTAACACTTTCACGGACATGACGGCAAATGTCGTCAAAAAAAAAAATTCATTTAGTACATGACGATATATACCGTCATATGCCATTTTGTGATCGTCGAAACCAAAAAAAATATTGAACAAAACAAAATTATGAAAAAAGTTCTATAAAAGGGTCCAAATTAAAATCGCAATACGTTTTGCTAGGATATAAAAGTGTTATTTTATGAATATATTTACTGTCACGGCCCAAAGCAGCTCATTTTCGATGACGATATACACCGTCATGTCCTAAACAAAAATTTTTTTTGACACCATTTGCCGCCATGTCCTCGATAGTATTAAAAGGTTGTAATACAGGCGAATGAGAAATCATTTGCTTTAAATTTTGTACTGCCTTTGTATGGACTTCTATGGTTATGTTCTCTCAGCTAAGTTTGCGGTATGAAACTTCTCATGTTATTTATCAGGCCTAGGAATCTTTGTAATTCTTGTTTACTACATGGGGCTGGCACTTCTATTATAGCTGTTACCCTATTTGGAGCTCGACCGAATAAATGCCCTAAGAAACTAACCTTATCGATTTTATATTGTAATTTAGACTGATTAAATTTTATATTTAGTTTTTTTAAATTAATTTTAATAAGTGATCATCGTGTTCCTTCTCAGTATGCCCAAAAATTAAAATATCATCCACATAAAAGTTCAGTTATTTAAAGCTTTCTGGCGCTATTAATCCCGGATGGTAGACGTTTAAAGCAATAACATCCAAATGGTGAACTAAAATAACAAAGTTTATCGGAATATTCATCTAACTCTACTTGATAAAAACCATCTTTAAGATCTAGTACCGAAAATAAATTTGCACCAGCTAATTTTACTGTAAGGTCTTCCAACCGCGGTACTTCATGATCATATTTTTTGATTGCGTTATTCAAAAATTTAGGATCTAAACATATCCTCATCGTACCGTTTGGTTTTTCGACAACTACCAAATTGCCCATCCCTTAATGCCTCAATTATGCCATTTCTTTCTAATTTTTGTAGTGACTGTTTTACTTTACTTCTTATCGCTCTTCTCATTCATTGTACAACATTCCTCTAATCGACATCTCTCAATGGTATCATTAATGGATCGGTTATCTGAATTTAATAGCTTTTCTTGTAATCCTCTATCCCTCAAACCAACGTATGTGAAGTTATCCCAGGATTTCATCCCAGTAAATGAAAAAACTTGAATCAGGCAACCCTAGAAAATTTAAAGCCATATTTAATATTACGTAAAGTTAGCCCAGCCCAGGATAATTAGGCTAAATACCGAAATTACATGTTATCCAATAAATTAATACAAAATTAATACAATTTAAATCTTCACTGATATTTTTTATTATTTGCAAGATTTTAACCTAGTACCTAACAATTTAAGGATGTTACAACTGTTGTTTTATTTTGCCGCAAATAAAATTGTCTCGGATTAGTGATCAGCATCTTTGAGAAGGGAATACTATTAGCTTAATTTAGAAAACAATTCATGAAAAACGTATTGTTCCAAGTGCCCGAAATATAGCCATGGGCTGAGAAGTTTCATTCATTCAGCTAACTAAACTGGTTCAGGTACTCTATGAAACAAAACGCGATTAGCAAAAATTAGGGTTGACACACTACGGCTAAACTCGAAAAATTAACTAAATCCGATTTAATAAATCGCAGTGTGGCAATGCTATTAGTTTGGTAGCTCTAGAAATGCCCGTCCTCGGCCAATTCATTCATTGCTATTTTAAGCCATTCCGCCTCGTCAGGGCTGTAATCACGGAAGGTTTTTTTTGTAATTTTTTTGTGTTTTTTGTACTTTTTGCAATTTTTTTTACTGCAAATAATTTCGTTTTAGTTAATTCAATATTTATTATACTATTTAAAAAATATATACAGATCGTTTCTAATTTTCACAAATTTCATAAACAAGCTTATGTGGAATTGCCTTACATAGATTAGATGATCTCTTTTGGACAACTATTTCATTTAAGTCATCATATACATACTTCCCAGAATCCATTTCGATAGCAATAACTCACATAGTGAGACCTATTTGGAATAAAGTTCACGAATGAATGCAATATTTGTGACTGCGGTAGGGTGGGGTTAAGCATAGGCTCAACATATAAAAATAGCGAATCACTCAAGAATACGTTCCGGGAAGCTGTCTCATTGTTGCAATTCGTGCACGCTCTTCCGGCATCTTCTTCTAACCAGTTAGAAAAATTTAGTAAACCTAACTTTTCTAACTTAAAATGGTCCAAAGGTACATAATTTAATAAATCAATGACTGTGTTTTGCATGCTTCACATTTCTGAACACTTTATGCACTATAAAAATCCAAAGATTTTAACAAAAAATTTGACACCGTCGTTATATTAGAGGTGCAATATCGATTAAGCCATATAATCTGGTTAAGTTGGAAGCTCGAAATTCTTGGGCTAAAGTAATATTTTTAGCCCGTAATGCTTCAATGAGTTTGCTAAAATCAGTTTCTACCTCTAGCCCTTCAAAGGAGGATAAATTCAGTACAGAGCAAGTAAATGCATCAAATGCACAGGTATAAAAATATTTTTCCCCGTGTTGATGACTAATATGAGACATTTTTAGTTTTGGCAAACCAGACGAATATCTGATCGATATATAAAAATGAATAAAACTTCTTAGCCCATGGCTATTTTTTGAACATTTGGAACAATACGATTTTCATGAATTGTTTTCTAAATTAAGCTAATGGTATCCCCTTCTCAATGATGCTGATCACTAATCCGAGACATTTTAATTTGCGGCAAAATAAACCAATTGTTGTAACATTCATAAATTTGTAGGTACTAGGTAAAATAAAATCTTGCAAATAATAAAAAATATCAGTGAAGATTTAAATTGTATTAAATTTGTAAGTGGAACACGTAATTTCGGTATTTAGCCTAATTTTAATTAAATCCTGGGCTGGGCTAACTTCATGTAATATTAAATATGGCTTTAAATTTTCTAGGGTTGCCTGATCCAAGTTTTTTCATTTACTGGGATGAAATCCTGGGATAATTTCACATACGTCTCAAACCAAACACGATCCAATCTCTAATCATGCTAGCCTTTACTGTATCAAACTTGCAATTTTCCGATGGTGTTTTTAAATCCGTTAGAAAAGTATCCCATGTCTCTCAATGATTATAAAAATTATTCCTTTCATATAACATATTTATTTGTCGCACACAATATTTATCAAACGATTCCAATGTGGTTTCCTCCTTTTTGATATCTATAACGTATCTAAAATTTCGTTTGCTTCCTCACCCACGAGGTTTCTATAAATTGAGATTTTCACTTATTCCTTTTTAGTGTCACACTCTGCGGCAACCACATAAATTTCAAATTGCCTTTTGAACTTTTGCCAATTTATTTGCAAATTTCCATTGATTACCAAAGGCGAAAATATTTTTCGGTTTATAATTAAACTTTTTATCATAATTATTTGTATAGGTACTTTATTATTTCATATTTTATTAGGTCAATCTATAATCGGTTGGTAGGTTTGTAGCCCTGCGAGTTAAATTTGTGACCTGTAAACCAAAGTTATTGCCCCGTGAACCATTTTGGATACGTCATGTTGGTAAACCTGGTCAATTTTTTTGTTCCAGATTGAAATAATTTAATTCATACAGCTAACTCCGTGGTTTACATTTTTTCACCAGAATTGAACCATGTACGCAGCTTCAGCTTATACAAGCTATAACTGCAACCACAAACCAAATATTGTATTATTGAAATTTAATTTACGAAAATCAATGCCATATGGTCTCGAGAACATGTCTATATGAAATGCTAATAAATCACTCAGCAAGCAAAAAACAAAAATGTTTGGTACAAATTTACTGGGTTATAAATTGTGGTTTCGGATGACTGGCTACCAGAAAAAAAAAACATATATCATATTGTGTTGACTGTTACATATATTTAGATGAGGACAGATATATGCACTAGATAAAATTATGATTTGGTACATAAATCACACAGGGTGGCTAAACAAAGTTAAATTTCTCACACAATATACATACTTTTATCTATAATGTTTCAAAAACCACAATCACAATATCAAAATAGCATTCATATCATCGTACACCAAACACCCCAACAAAACAAAATCACTTATTTAATATTCATTTTCAATTTGGAAACAAAACACAGAACAAAACAGTTTTCCAACCAAATGAAAAACAACCATAAAGTAAGGAAATTACCAACTATACAACAAAAAAAATTGGGGTGGAAACAAATAGTTAAACTCTTAATAAATAAATAACAAAAACAAAAAAAAACTATTTGCTATTTGCATTGTTTCAGTTTATTTTCCATGTTTTGGTTTTTCATTAAAATTAAAAAGTTACAATGGAAAATTTGTAAACGAAAAAAAAGTAAAAACAATGGCAAAATGGTACACGAATAAAACAACAAAATTGCTACCCATGTACATATACTGCTGGCCAAATGAACATCAATTATACACTTGTACGATTCTGAATATAATGTACCGAGAAAAAAAAAACAGAAAACTATCCGAATCTATAAACTATGTACAATACAAAACAGTATAAACACTCGACATGACAGTAAATTGATTTATCTAAATTTTTGATGTGCATTTCCAAAAACAAAAATGCTTTTTATGATTATTGTTGTAAATATTTGTGAAAACGTATGAAAATTGTAACAAAGTGATTTTCATTTATAGTTTTTTGTGGATCAACAAATTTTGTAGCTTTTCTTAGTTATATGAATATTTAACGAATTCGAATTACCATTTTTGTGTTTTTTGGTTTTTATTTGGTTTTCACAGCAGACAATAAATTCATGATTATTGCTTTTAAATTTTTAATTCAATTTTTGTCTTGCTACAGATATAGAGGTGGTATGGTTATTGTGTACATCACGTCAGAAAACCCTTTTTAGAATACCCAAGTTTTCTATGTATAATTCAAACCTATGTATACATATATGTAGGTATTTGTGCAATTTGGTGCCTGTAATCATGATTTGTGTATAGCGTACTTTGAGCGAATTTCTGAAATCCCACCGTTACCTAAGATGTGAACTAGAACAAAGTAGAATAACTATATTGGTTAGATTCAGGTTTGTGCATAAAATACTTAAGCCAAAATCGACCATAGAACTTTCACAATATGTCAAATTCGTGGTTTATCGATCTGATTATTTGGGCGATTTAGATGCGAACTAAAGCAACCCAAGTAATAATTGGATAGGTAAATTGTCCTAGACAGCCTAGATATTTATAGCTACATTATTGTCAACCCTCTAGGAGGTAGTCCCGCTTTTAGACGGGGTACAGAAAATCGTGAATAATAAATAGAAAATTATTGTTGTCTATTTCACCCTGTGGGCATAGTTACGTTTTTATCAGTAGTCTATTTTTCGGCAGAGTTGCGTTTTTATAAGTTATTATATTATATTATCGGTTATTAAATATTTATTTCAACAAAGTTGGGCAGACACATATTTAATTCTTGCGTTATGTCCAAGTAAACAAGAAATAATATTAGTGGCTTGTTTCAGAATTATTTGAGAAATCAAAGAGTAGAGAAATACATAGAAATAAATAAATTAAATAATTTGCATTTTTTTTCATTTTTCGAAGAATATGTCTCGTTTTTTTACTGTCCCAAATCATTCTCTGACACGAAATTTTCGCTCTGAATTTTTGTTTAGATTAAACAGGATAAATAAGCAAAAGCTTAAATGAAAAATGGCCGACGTGTTTGAAATCGAAGAGAACCCATTTTTGGTGACAATCGCTCCTGTCTCCCCGATACATTATTTGAAGGCAAAATTATACGTACAATTTAGCAAATAGTCGAGTTCCTCCCCTATTAGCTACATATATTCCAACTCTTCATAAAAAATCATTACAGATTTATGCCATTTCCTTGGCACATAATTTTGATTTCATTCTGATCTACAGTGCAGTATATTCTTGGTGTGGAGCTTGAGAGACACACTTCGAGTATAATGCCAAACGCGAGTGGAGAACTTTTAGTGCAAGGATTAATAATATAAAATGTAGAAAACAGCAATTCACATAGTATGTATGAGTGATGTTAGTTGACATAGCGAGGCGAGAGTAAAATAGTTTGTATTGACCCAAGTGTGCTCCTATGTTTAAAACGCTTTGTTTAGAATTGAGAGGTATAAGCAAAATTAGCTCACATTGCATAGTTTAGTTTTGCTGAAATGCGCAACGGGCCTCATTTCTGAAATATTACAATGCATTAGAGGTGCAGCTGCCGGTTGGCACTTACTTTTGGTAATATTTGAAAATATTTCTGGTTCATTAAACATAGGCTTTAGCGGCCCATACACCTGCAAACATGCTATTTGCGCAAGCATTTAGAAATGATTGACTAAATATCAAACTTGTTTGATGAGAAAATAAAAAATAGTGATTACAAAAACATACATAACAAAGACGAGTGTTATAATATTTTAGTAAACAAATTAAAAGAGATCGAAATTGTGGCCAGAATTAAAATAATAGCCGCACATATATCCACTTTAGTCATAACGACGCGTTATGCTTGACAGTATAAAATCGAAATGGAGGCTTGCACTACAAGATTGCATAGTGTATGGAAATAGTGCAGCATGCTTGCAGGTGTATGAGCCGCTTAAGAGTCTTAGGTTTAATTTAGGTAGACTGCTCTAACATAAGTGTTAGAGCTTTAAGTGGACATACAAGTTTTTAAATTCAGTGAACTAATTTTAAACTCAATTAAATTCGTTCGAAAATCTCGTCTTTTAGTTTCGCTATCAGTGTAAGTTATTTGCGCTAAAATCGAATTGTGGCACGCAAGCCATTCCTTCTAAAATCTTTAAATCTTTTGAAAATTTGCCGTTTAGTACCTTAAATATTTTGGAGTTTTTATTGTTTAACAATGTCTCCATTTCATCCTAATCGAAATAATCAAGCGGATTTGGAAGAAAGTGAATATAGATATGATGGAGGTCATAAGTAGAGCATCCAATTTTAGGCCAAAAAGTAATTCCAGAATTTTTGAATTTGAATATACTCGATTCCGGGATTCTGGAATTGTTTTTTAATAATCTTTCATTAAAAATTAAAAATCAAAATTTTACAGAAAACATAAAATTTCTTTTATTCCGTTTAAAAGATTAGGCATTTAATGCTCATATGTATACACGATACTAAATCGTAGTTATAAGTAGGGTAAACACATTTTGTAGAATTAAAATAATTTACAGAACTTATAAAGTTTATGAAATTTGTAGTATTTATATAAATTCTTTTAATTTAAAAATTCTTTTAACGCTAAAACATTCTATCAATCCTATAAATTCAGTAAATTCTACAAAGTCTAAAAATCCATTAAGTTTCTTAAATTCTATAAATCCTATATATAATAAATTCTGTAATGTGTCTATAAACTCTATAAATTTTTAAATTTGATAGGTTCTTTGAGCCCTATTAATTGTTTCAAACGTGTTGGTTTTATAAATTCAAAAAAAAAAAAAACTCAAATTTTACTTGTTTTATAAATACAAACATTTCGATAAATCCTATAAACTTTAACAATTCCATAAATTCAATAAATTCTATAAATTTAATAAATTCTTAAGTCCTTTAAATTTTATAAATTTTATAAGATTTATAAATTCTATGAATAAAGTTTAAAAATTCAGTAAGTGCTTTAAATTCTATCAATCTCTAAATTCTTTAGTTCTTATAAATTAATTCTATAAATTTTTTAAATTCTACAAAGTTTATAAATATTAAAAATTCTAATATGTACCGTTTATTTTGAAAGTGGTTGATTAAATGAGATAATGAAAGAATTGAGAATCAATAAATGAAAAAGTAAATGGGATTTTGAATTTTCTTATTTTTTGCATAAGTTTTAGGGATTTAATTTTTTTTAAATTTAACTATATAAGTTGTTTACCGGTAAAAGGTTATACGTATATATCTCTGTTGCTATCATTAACTTAATTTTATGGAAATATGGACTTACACCACTTTCAAAATAAACGGTCTATATGTTTATAAGCTCTATCAATTCTACAAATTACAAAAACTCCACAAAATCTATAAATTTTATAAATTCTTTAAATTTTACAGATCCCATGGGTTCTATAAGTTGTTTCAAGTCTATTAGTTCTATAAATTCTACAAACCGAAATTTTCCTTATTCTAAAAATTCCATAATTTGTATAAATTTAATAAATTCTATGAATAATTCCATAAATTCTATGGATAAAATTTTAAAATAAATAAAATCTAATAAATTCTTAAGTTCTTGTACTGTAAATTCGATAAATTCTATAAATCTTAAAAGTTCTAAAAGACCTTATTTATTATAAATTTTAATATGCTTATAAAACCTATAAATTTTTAAATATTAAGGATTTCATAAATTCCATCGATCAATTCTATAAATTGTTTAAATTCTTAAAATTTTATAGATTTAGTTCTATAAATTCTACAAATTCAAATTTGACTTACTTTAAAAATTCCATAATTTCTAAAATTCAATAAATTTGACAAATTCTACAAGTTTTAGTATTTCTAAAATTTTTCTAATTTTTATAATTTTATAAATTAAATACATTCTTTGAACTCAATAAATAGAATAAATCCTGTAAATCCTATAAATTTTATTAATTCTATAAATTCTACAAAGCCTAAAACATCGTTAGGTTAGGTTACTTGAAGTGGCACAGAATTGATTCCCTTCACCCTTACTGGAACCTTTTAAAGCTACTTAGATAGCATAGAACATATCGTACTTTATTGTTTTCGAGATCCGAAAGAGGTTGACCATCCTGAACTTACTTAAGTATTTATGTCTTCTGCGTGCTAATGCTGAACATGTGCCAAGGAAACGAACCAAAGTCCCTTAGTCTTCTCGTTCTTAATTCATGAGAGCTCAATGTTTTGGTGCGCCCCAAATCTAGTTTTAAACCAGACTTAAATTACTTCACTAACAATGAGGGTGCCAGTCCACCTAGTCTAGTCCAGACTTGCTCTTTCCGGTTGCAGCTGGTGGTTCTAGAAACTTTATAAATTCAATAAAGTTTACGAATTTTTTAAATTTTTTAGATTCTATAAGTTCTATAAATTATTTTATTTGACGGATTTCTATAAATTCTACTATGCAACTTAAATTGTTTTTTGATTTTTTTTTTTTTCTAAAATTCCCCAATTTTATAAATACTATAAATTCTTTGAATTCTGAAAATTTTATGAAATCGATAAATTCTTTAAATTTCATTATTTATTCAAATTTTTTAAACTCTGTAAATTCCATAATTTCTATAATTTTTTTAATTCCCTTCAATCAGAACAATATCAAAAAGTTGGAATTTCCAATCCAATTTTTCAGCAAAATGTAATTCTGAAATTTTCGGTCCAATTCCAGAATTCCAGAAATGATTTATTGAAACAATTTCTGATTAAAAATTAAAAATCTCAATTTTACAAAAACATCAAATTTCTTTTATTTCTTTTAAAATATTAGATATTTTTATAACTAGTGATTAAAATTTAAGTGTTTCTTGTTTTTCTTATTAAACCTGACGCATCGAGGGTTGTGTCGTTTAGGCTAGAATTGTTGGTGATGATATTCCCCGCTATCTAAATACGCTTTTTTAGCCTCGAAGGTAAATGCATATTCACAAAATTAACGTCCTTAGATGCAAAACACGTAAAAATGAGCAAATTTGTCATTCCATTAATTTTGAATGTTTTGCTGTCACAAAATTAATTAAAAAGATATCAATCGGTCATTTTCTAAGCGTTAAATTTATAAAACGATTTTGAGGAATTTTGACCATTTTGCATCGTCACCAGCGATATGAAACTGATCAGATCATGCATTTTGTTATTGAAACAACCATCCCGCAATGAGAATTCTGGACCAAGGGACAAGATTATTGAATTTATTAATTATATCATCGCCGCCCGAGCTTGAATTGCTCTAATCAAATTTATAATTGGCATTGGACGACTGGGAGTTTCTGAACTAAGAAACAACACAACACGTATTTGGCAGGTGTATTTTAGAAACCAAAAAATTAAATGCACTAGGTAATTTTCAGGGACGAGCATTTATTGTTTCGCAATCCCATTTTTAGGTGTCATGTCATAGTGAATGCAACACAGAAATACTCTAAAACTTCCAAAAGTAGTCACCTCTATATTTTGACCAGGTTCCTAAATTGATTACATTTTATCAGTCTCTGAAATATTACGTATACATTTTTGTTAAAATTGAAGAACCTTTTTACTTTTAGCCTGACTTTTAATTTAGAAATTATTAAAGTTTTTATTCCTTAAACTAACCACCTCCATAGATTGACCAACATTCTGGGTCCCTTGAATGTCAATTACCACTGAATTTTATAGCTTGTATACTTACAATGAACGACTAGTTCTTTTATATGGGACTGTAGAATTAATGACCAAATGTTTTGCGAGAAATGCAAATTAAATCTTTGTTCGTCACCAGCAAAAAAATTCTTCTAAATATTTCACAAAGTTGTACAAATGTATTTTTGATTTGACACATAAAAAATCGAAAAATTAAGACATAATCTATGTCTCTATTATATTTTATCCAAGATTTTATCCCGTGCCAATACTTTAACAAACGATCATTTTAGAAGCCTTCCCTAAGGGACATATTAAATTGCAGCATAAGCGATTAAGAAATGATCCACTTTCGTTCCAATTAGCCATGTTTATATAGAAAAAGCCTAGTTCCAATACAGCTGGCCTAATTTAACCCTTTTACAATCGAATTTAATTTTAATTTTTTTAAAATGCCTGCTAAAGGGTTAAGGTAAATAATATTCCATCCAAGGTCCAACAGCTCAAACGCTTAACACAAAGCAATAATACGTTATGATCTGCGATTTCCTCATCGATACGCTTATAAGTTATGTACTTACAACATTAAATATATTTTGGTTACTTTTTCGTAAGTCCATAAGACACTTTAGTTGTAATAATATTTAATTTAGGACAAGTAACTAAAATGGTTTAAGCTATAAAGCCATCTTTAAATTTGGTTTTTTTCTCTTATAAAATGGCTGCATCATTTATCTGGTTGAAAAACTTCGACAAAAACAACTCAACCCCATGAAAATATTGAAAATACGCCAATCTTCTGCTTTTGGTTAGTTTCCAGAAGCTTTTTAACAGATTCGGGTTATTTTTCCAAAAATTAATTTTTCGAAATATAAGTATGCCGACACACAGCAGAAAATACAGAAGCTGTCTGATCTAGCACATGAAGTTGGTCTAAAATCAACATCAGTAAAACCAAAGCCATGAGACTGAACACGAACATTAGTACACCAATCATAATCAATCAACACGCCAATCGAAGAGATTGTAAAATTCGTGTACCTTGGTTGTCCTACAAGGTCTGGAATGCGTCCGTCCTCTCAGTACTGCTGTATGGGTGTAAATCATGGAAATACACACAGAAGACCACAAGAAGACTCCAGGTATTTGTGAATAAATGCCTTAGAAGGCTGATAAAATGCTTCTGGCCAAACACCATCAGCAACATAGAGCTTCTACGACAAACAAATGAAACAGACACTAAGACCGAAATAAGAAAGCGCAAATGGAGATGGATCGGGCATACACTTAGGAAAACTCCAAATGACATAACAAGGATATCATTAGAATGGAATCCGCAAGGGAGACGAAAAGTGGGAAGAACGATGCTAGCCAAAGCGAAACAATTTGGTAAAACATGGGGAGAGCTGAAAACAATAGCCCCCAGTAGACGCCCTATACAATACTTCAAATCGGAGATAAAGAACAAAAAAATAATTAGTGTTTGACAGACATCGAATCAAATTCTCAATTGTCTGGCGAGCAAGCAATTTTTATTTGAACGAAAGAAAATTTGGGACTAGTTGTCATATTTCTCGTCTTGCGATTTGCTAGATTATCGAAATTATCGAGTATTTGCCCATCATCGAGAAACAAAGAAAAATTATCAAGGAATTCTTTACAGTCCATAAGTACCTCAAATTTATTACACAAATTCAATTTATTGGAGCATATTTTCGAGCGCGTGATGTAACTTTATCTAAATAATCGAGGCGAACTTCTGAGAAAAAATTTGTCGTACTGTACAGAACTTTAAAGAGACCTTGCAATTTAATAAACAGTATCGATCAACAGAACAATAGCTAATCGGATAAATTTGAAATTGCCCAAAGACGAACAAGTAGACAAATAAATATCAGAAAAGCGCACACAAGAGCCAATAAAACACACGGCGATTAATTATTACGATTTATTAACAAGCAGATGATTATTTATAAATTATAATTAGTTTTTATTTTTTCACTTTATTCTGACCACGATAATTCTTAGACTGTCCATTTATTATTTTTTTATTTATAAAATTTCTGTATTAATATTGCAAGTCACAAATTTTTTCGCGCTTCCGAGGTAATTGATCAAAAACTGCTTTGCAAAAATACTGCCTTCTTTTTGTTTAGTATGCACTAACAACGCGCATACCCTAATTACTTAATTATACTAATATAGCAATTACAATCTACAACAAAAATTACTGCTAGAATCTAAAATTATTGACTTTATTGTTATGAGACGTCAAAAAACAAATGTAAATAGTAAACAGATAAAAATTTAAGATATCGTATCAATATTCGTCAGTGATAAATAAATTTTAATTTTGTATATTGAATTTTATGTCGCTTACGGTTACTACAGAAATGATGTCTTCAACATTCGACATTCTATAAAAGTCTAAGAATTGATTCCGCAGCTCTGTTAATAAATAGATTTTAAAGGGCATTTCAACGATGATGCATATTTTTGCTGTAAAAGAGAAAAACCCTCCTTTGTTGGCATATTTGTGTGCTACCGCCGGTTTTCTGAGAGCAAGTGTCTTTTATATCTTTGTTTGTTGCTAAACCTTTTTATTTAAATTATTTGATATGGTCAGTTAACCTTTCGTGATCAAAGGCTAAATTAGAAGGTTAGGGGCATGGGAAGAAAATTATTAAAGTTAATATTGTAATCTATTTCCAGTATTTTATTTAAAAAAACAAATTATATTCGGTATTTTAGTTTAGAATTCTTAAGGTCTTTATGTTAAGTGGCCTATATCCTTAATTATAAATTACCTGCTTGGCCACTTCTTAGTATAGAATTTATTAGGTCGCAACATCATTCCACAAGGTATAGATTCCTGGTGAACAAAGTTGTTGCCAATGGGTTCGGTCTAAACTTTAATCTCTGTACACTTGTTCGTTACGGTTTGCTTTATATTTTATCATTTCTTTATTTACTATATAAAAATATGGTCACTGTATTTTATTTTCGAATATTTTTGTACAATTTTTATTCATAAAAGAGAGTTTCTAGAATATTTTGGTGCTCAACACGAGGTTTAACTATTCTAACTACTGGACAACATTTGAAGTGAAATTCGAACAAGAGATCAAAATTCAGCCGATGGAAGTAAAGTAGCTTATTATGCATTCGTCTACAACAGAGTCACAAATGTTACAGTGTAGTGCTCGCAGTTTTAACGGTGACGACTCTCACCAGATTATCGTCTCCTCTGTATTTTGGTGAATTGTCCAAGAGGCCATTTACGTATCGGTGTGTTGTTTTCCTTTATAAGTACCGCATCGTTGATTTGAAGGTCTTCTTATGTCTTTGCTGTATAGGTTATGTAAGTAGTCAGTGTATAATACTTCTTCCAAAATAATTGGATTCTCGCTTGGATCTACTCCCATCTGGATAATGAAAAATCTGCTGATGTCACTGTTATTTCTGGAGCAGACCCTGTTGAGGTGCCAATTAAGAAATGAGCCGGTGTACGCACTTCATAATCGTCTTCTGTAGATGTTGTACAAAGCGGTTGTGAATTGAGGATGTTTCTTATTTCACACAAAAGAGTAGCCATTTTTTCAAAAGTCAGATTTACATTATTAATTGATTTGAGTAAATGTATGTTTTTACTGACTTTACAGCAGATTTCCACAGCCCACCAAAGTAAGGAGAGGCCGCTGGAATAAAATGTCATTTTATTTCATTACTAGTGAGGTTCTCTGAAATTATATAATCTTGATTAATGTTTTGTATCAGCTTACAAGCGTCATTCAGGATTCTCTTTGCGCCGATGAAGTTAGATTCATTATCCGTATGAATCTTCTTAGGAATGGCTCGCTCGTCAAATCGCTCACCGGTTCTATGTGGATTGCTTTTACCGAGAGACAAACAAAGGATTAGTTCCACCTCTTCCCTTCTTTGAAGCCAAATGAAGTGGGCTATCAAAATCAATTCCGCAATTAGTGAAAGGACGTGTAGAAGTTACTCTTTCTTCTCTTTGCGCAGACCACACATTTGTTTTACCACAGATCATATTTTTGACCATCCATTTATTATCCAGTATTTCTGTCATAATATATTACTGTAAAGTGTAGGGCCGGCATGTAAATGTTTGGTATGTGATTCTCTTATCAGCCTTTATTTGAATAAATGGTTTGGAGGCATTATCGGTTTACTCCCACTCTCAGTATACCTGCCGCATCAATGAAAGGTACTAAAGATAACAACTTAAAATTGTTAGCATCTTTATATTTCTTTTGTGTTTAGTTCACTGCTATGTCTATTTTTTGGATTTTTGGTTTTTAGGTTAGCCACGTGACGTAACGTCTTACTAAAGCTACTATCCGAAATATTTTTTTTAAACTGAATTTTCTTTTAAAGATGTTCAACCAGCCTTCCTCAATGTTAGATTGAAATGCCAAAGAGATTCAGGTTGTTTCAACCATTCCAGGCCATACCACCATTGCTCTAGATACAATAAATTGTTGGGAGATAATCATCTAGAACCTGTCTGGTAAATTTGTCCAATATTTCACTCGTCCGATTCGCGACAAACGTCTTCCAACGGGCGGGGTATATCCAAAGCCATGCTAACACAATCCACGAATCTGTCCATGCATAACATCGTGCTGTTAGTGCTACAGTTTCTTTCAAAGAATTTCTTAGTTTTGGTAATCTTATGGTAAAGAAACCTTCTTGATAGGCGCCACTTTAATTTTCGACGTTAAAAAATTGATAATTATTTCTTCCTTGTCATTTGTTGTTCTGTTGTAGACGAATGCATAATAAGCTACTTTACTGCCATCGGCTGAATTTTGTTCGAATTTCACTTCGAATGTTAGTACATCTGTATTGGGATGCCAATGAATTCCTAGGATTGACACTGCGAAAGTGAAATCACTGCATAATTCTGCTGAAGTTGTGTTGTTCGTTGTGAAGTTTTAGATATTGATCACCACTTTCTCAGTGAAAAGCCTCCTAGGTTCAATAAACGTATCATGCTTTAGGTCGCACTAGTCACACCTTGAGCACCAGATAAAAAGTCATCAACGTGGAAGTCTTCCAATAAATGTCGAGACATATTTTCAACGCCGTTGGAGTGCTCTTATTGCCAAAAATGCGGAATATGCCAGACCGAATATTACTCTCGTAAGTTTATATAATGTTTCATTTTTTTAGTGGAATTCTCTCGCCAAATGACTAGTCGATACATCCTTTCTATGTCTGCGATTGTCGCAATTTTATTATCTCTCGTTAGACATTTCGAAGGTAGTTTTACTGGAACTATCGAATACCACTCTCAGCTTTGAAGTTGTACTGGACTCTTTGATGACAGCATGATGAGGCAATTAGTATGTTTTATCATCGCTGCTGTGTTGTATTTGAGAAACTTCCACCGAATCCGGTCACACATATCTCTAAATATTCTCTCGTTTGTTCGATATACTGCTCTCGATACCTTTCGCCTTTAGCTAATTTGCGTTCAAGTATTAAGAAGAACTGAACGGCCACATTTGAAGAATTCTCCAGTTTGCATGATAACTTATTAAATGGAAGTTTATCAACATACCTGCCCGTTGTGGATGTTACTAAACATTTCTTCACAAGATGCATCTTCTGGTGATAATATATTGTCTTGCGATGTCTCTTCGATCTCCCAAAATGGTCGCAGGATTTTATCTAAGTCGATATCTAACCGAATGTTAAGTGTCATATATGTATGTTGATGACCCCACATTTAGCATTGACTTTGGTTGACCAGATACATATACTATCCATCCAAATACAGTCTTTTGTAAATGGTTGAATTTAATTGTCGCTGTCCGCTTTTCAAAGTTGAAAAGAACTGATCGGCCCCAATCAAAATATCTATAGTTTCTGACTTTTGGAAATTAGGGTCCACCAGTTGTATATCCTTGAGTAATTGAATATATCCGACTATGATGTTGTAGTTTGGTATTTTTGATGGTAGACTGATGAGTAGACGATAATCAACTAGAACATAGTATTGCTACCAATTGCTTGCGTTCTGGAATCGGCATGTCTAGAAATTTGACACATCTACTTAAATAGTGCTCTCCTGTACATATTGGACACTTAATGGTATCGGACTGTGTTAAAAAGGTATTGATTTGTTTAGATGAAGGGTGAGGCTTCGTTTTTAGCAATGAACTTAAACTTTCTAGTACGTCTCACCTTTTATTTAAAAACGTGAATAATTAATCTAGCGTTGGAAAATTAATTGTGGAAGATTCGTGAGCTCATGCTTCATTGGAGTCATTATCTAGCTTCTTTACTAAAATGTAGATCAACCACGGATCACGACTCTCGGCTTTCTTACCAAGTACTTTCACTCCATACGCACTACTTCGTCTGATACATCAGATAGATGGCGACGAGATGTTGAAATTTTATTTTGTTTGGGTTTTCGATAATTTTCTATGTTTTGTTGTATTTTCTGTATTTCATCTGTTTTCATCATCAGCAGATAGTCTTCATTAAGGGCCAATCATAGTTTATTTCTGCTTACATTTCATTGCGGGCCACATCTATCTTAAGGTGCTTAAAAAGAGGCTCAATTGGATTGTGGTCGGAGAATTGTGCTGGCCAATTCTAAAGTTGGATATTTTTCTTTTGAGGGAACCACAAAGTTTGTCAAAATGCTTTGTGTTTTGGGATAAGCACGTACTATTTACTATCGGAACCAAATAAGTTCAGACGCGTTATCCCGTATTTTTTTAAATAAATAACCCGCTATGTGCGCTCAATTCTACAATAGAATCCGAAATCCTTAATGTGGATTTGAGCCATCCTGCATTTTTAGATAGTGATTATATCAAACAAATTAAACAAAATTGAAGCATTACCAGATATTAAGCACACTTCAGAATCTTTCATAAGAATGGCGGTGTGACGATCCGACATACCTGATTGAAATTGTCGTACCTGAAAGCCCAACGCAAACCTTTATTCAGCATTCACATGTATCACATGGGTGTTGCGAAAACAAATGAATGGGTTCAACGAAAATTGCATTAATCACGCACAAGATGTACAATTTTTTATTAAAAAATGTCAGAATTACAAGACAACTATCCCCGTAAATTATTGCAGCAAACCTAATATTTGTAACCAAATCGCTTCAAATTGGCCACCTCGACTCTCGGCAATTTGACATTTGCTTTAAAACCAATTTTTTTACTTTATTTTAACCCAATTCATTTATTTTTAAAATTAAACATGTACTTGTAAATAGATAAACATTAAGAAATTATTCCTGTGGATGTTGAATATTAATCGTAATTCCTGTTATAACATCGGTATGTGTTACATTCAAATCATGATCGGTAAAACCGTGTGTCAAGAACGTAATTGGAACATGCACTTTATTATCATTGTTTGTATTTATTATCGCAAAGTAATCATGTTCGGACTCGGGATCCGCAGCTACTAATACAGACTGGAAATGAGCACCAAAAAATAAGTCAATAAATTATATAAATCGATTTGTAAATAAAATAAATAAAATCACCTGGATTAGTGCAAAAAAGATGAGGCTCACAATAAACGACATTTTGAACTATTAATATTCATATATCGAGCAGCAAACTTATTTATATACGTAAATCATCATCCGTATTTATATTTACTCAACTGTTGTCATACAATATTGATTTTGATGGGATGAAAAAATATTTACTTGAGTTGACCTAACCTTGAGATTTATCTATTAGTGTTTATCAAACAATTTCGCATTTGTGCAAATATTTAGCGCTGTAAAAATTTTTTTTTTTGTATAAAAATGCATCGTACGGTGACTGATCAATACATTATATTTTGTAAAATTTGTGTTAAAAGTTGTAAACATGATGAAATTTTATATATTTGCAACATTTATGACTGTTCTGGTGGCTTTTGTAAGATAATTCAAATAATTTGGTTAATATATTGTGTTTGTGATTAAAATTTTATTTTATTTACATATGTAGGTCTCTATTGGATCACCGGTACCTTCGCCTATAAACTATATATTCGTTAATAATACGAATAACAACAATTCAGTTTCAGTACCTTTGACATTTGCTCAAACTGGGCCTGCGTTTACAAATGGTGCAACTGTTGAATATTCAGGACAAGAACTTTCTGGCATTTCGATCTCCGGATGATAAGTGTGACGAGTATAATTTTTTGAAAATTATTGGCAATAAAGTATAGATTCAAGCAAACTTGTTAATTCTATTTAATTCCAAAAACTATTTCGGAAATAATTTTAACAACATATTGTTGTGCAAAAATGATGAATTTTCCATTAGGCGTTACTAAATTGTTATACAAAATTCGAGTGCAGATGAGTATTTTTTGCGGATATAATAGATCTGAGGGAGTAAAATACAATTTACAGCGCCGTAGAGAAACATTGCTGTACCCAATTCAGTTTTTTGTTGTTTTGGTCCCCTAAGATATCTTCTTAGTTATAACTCCTAAAATAATTTTTCGAGTCAGTTTGCCGAAATATTTGAACATCAATATTGTGTCGTCCATTCATTGCAAGCCAAGTTTTTGGTTGAAAAACCCAAAATCTTTAAAAAGGGTTCGATTTAGTTTGTCCAGCCATATACTGGGATATTTTTGTTACCTTATGAATGTATTGGTTTTGAGTAATAGGTCTGATCGCTTGTATTCTGTAACCGTTTCAAAAAACTGTCATCATTCTAACGATTAATGGCTGCGATATGGGTTACTTAGAGTTCTCACCATCTGAGGTGGATCAATGTTTGCTTTAGTTTGGGTTTTAGCGGAAATCTCTGGATCAGAGTTTGTTGCGACGAAATTTTGATGGAATTTACGATGGTTTGAGTTTAGTTAGTTGGGAGACTGTTACAGGACCGCTCCATTTCCATTAAGTTTTAGTGATATAAATTTAACCCAACAATTCCAGGATTTTAAATCATGACTTATTGGGTACCGAAATTTATGCCAGCGAAATTTAAAGTATCGCCAAATCACGTAAATGCTTAAGGCGGTATCACATCTAATTGTGACTCTGGTAAATCATACATGGCGCGGTGAAATGATTTAAGAAGGAGGCTCCTACAGAAATGGTTTAATCCAAATCGTAAGATCGGACCACCATCTAACGAAACCCCCTTCTTGAGCTATGGGCAATGTTTAGGGGCTTAACAATAAAATGTAAGTACTTTAAAAAAAAAAATCGATGATTCGACGAATTGTATTAACTTGTGCGGTTGTGCCCGATGCTAGATTCGTAATTTTAGTGATATATTGGCAAAATTAGTGGTTGAATAGGAGGACAGGCTGTATATGAATTTCAAAACATTACAAGATTTATTAAACTAGGTCACTGTAGTGCAATGCTCTTTCTATATGCCAAACAAACATCAATTAGCATTTATATACCGCGCCGTCTTATCCCAGGGGTCAAAAGTTAGCGCCGATAATTTCCTATTCAAAACAAAACACAAAAAAATGAATTTCTATCGTACCAAGAATTCAATTCTCTAACAACTTCAAACTTTTTTTTTGTTCATTTTATAAGTAACTACAATATTGATCAAAGGATTTTGAAGCCGCGCGCACACCGCGACATGTGAGTAATTTATTATTTGTGTATATATATAAATATAGGAAAATTCATATTTTCTTTGTACTATACACAAATACAATTGCCAACTGAAACGGCAAATAAGACCATTACAATTATTTTATTGTACCAAACCAAGAGATGAGAACCCTTTTCATATAAATTCTTGTGTATTGAACTTCTATTCAAACTTACAAAAATAAAAAAAAAATGTTTTTTGTTACCATCTTGTGTTGTAGTTTTACATTTGCATTTTTTTATTAATAATAAAGTGAAGTTGACAAAACAAACAAAAACAAGAATGGGAAATTTAATATAAAAAAAAATTCACAAAACGTTGAAAATGCATCAAAGGTAAGGCATTATTCGGCGAATTAACAATAACTTACGTATTTATACAGCGCAAGACATAATCCAACTAATAAAATTATTATTTCAAGATTATTGTGTGTATAGTTTTGTAGTTTTATTGAATTCGGCGTTTTTGAATTAAATTACAAAAATAAAATCTCATGTGTTTTTGATATATGAGTTTTACTTTGAGCTGTGCACGGCATTGTTTCCATATTATTGAATGTATTGTGTTGCGAAGGATTACGTTTCAATTATAGAGGTTATTTTATATTTTATGTGCAAATTTTGTCATTATAAGTTTAAGGAAGTCTGGGTTTAAGATTGATGATTTATATGATGTGCTATAGAGGCGCCGAATTATTATCCAAAGCAATTCGATTTTTAATTAGTGCTTAAGCCGACTGCGCATCTTCATCGAAAATTATCGACAATAGCTTCTAGAGTATACAGCGTTGGAAAAATAATAAATTTTATTTTTTCTATGTCTCTAGATCAATCGTTAATAAATTGGCAACTTTTAAACATTTGGCACTGTATATTCTGTAATTTAATAATTAATTAAAATTTTGAAATTAGTCCACAAATAAATGATCTTTTTGCCTTTTACGTTTTAGCTTTTACCTTTTACTCTTTACTTTTTACCTTTTAGCTTTTACAATAAACTTTTGCCTTGTACCTTTCCCTTTTACCTTCTAACTTTTAACTTTTACGTTTTACTTTTTACCTCTTACATTTTACCTTTTACCTTTTAGCTTTTACATATTACCTTCTGCCTTTTGCCTTTTACCTTTTACCTTTTACCTTTTACCTTTTACATTTTACGTTTTTCCTTTTACCTTTTACCTTTTAACTTTTAACTTTAAGCTTTTACGTTTTTAATTTTACTTTTTAATTTTAGCTGTAATCTTTACCTTTTACCTTTTACATTTTACCTTTTACGATTTAGGTTAAAGCTTTTACATTTTAAGTTTTTCCTTATACATTTTACCTTCTACCTTTTACCTGTTAGTTTTTACGTTTTACCTATAGCATTTTACATTTTACCTTTTTCCTTTTACCTTTTAGTTTTTACCGGTTACATTTTACATTTTTCCTTTAATATTTTACCTTCTACCTTTTACCTTTAAGCTTTTACGTTTTACCTTTGCACTTTTACATTTTACCTTTTACTGTTTTACCTTTTAGCTTTTTCCATTTACCTTTTACCTTCTACCTTTTACCTTTAACCTTTTAGCTTTTACATTTTATCTTCTGCCTTTTGCCTTTTATCTTTTTCATTTTACGTTTTTCCTTTTACCTTTTACCTTCTACCTTCTACCTTAAAGATTTCACGTTTTTAAATTTACTTTTTACTTTTAGATGTAAACTTTAACATTTTACCTTTTACATTTTACGTTATTCCTTGTACATTTTACCTTCCAACATTTACCTGTTAGGTTTTACGTTTTACCTTTTGCATTTTACATTTTACTCTTTTACCTTCTAACTTTAAGCTTTTACCTTTTACATTTTACGTTTTTCCTTGTACATTTTACCTTCTACCTTTTACCAGTTAGCTTTTACGTTTTACCTATTGCATTTTACATTTTACTCTTTTACCTTTTAACTTTAAGCTTTTACCTTTTTATTACATTTTACGTTTTTCCTTTTATCTTTTACCTTCTACCTTTTACATGTTAGCTTTTACGTTTTACCTATTGCATTTTACATTTTACTCTTTTACCTTTAAGCTTTAAGCTTTAACCTTTTACCTTTTACATTTTACGTTTTTCCTTGTACATTTTACCTTCTACCTTTTACTTGTTAGCTTTTACATTTTACCTACTGCATTTCACATTTTACTCTTTTACCTTTTAACTTAAAGCTTTTACCTTTTACCTTTTACATTTTACGTTTTTCCTTGTACATTTTACCTTCTACCTTTTACCTGTTAGCTTTTACGTTTTACCTATTGCATTTTAAATTTTACTCGTTTACCTTTTAACTTTAAGCTTTAACCTTTTACCTATTACGTTTTTTCTTGTACATTTTACCTTCTACCTTTTACCTGTTAGCTTTTACGTTTTACCTATTGCATTTTACATTTTACTCTTTTACCTTTTAACTTTAAGGTTTAACCTTTTACCTTTTACGTTTTTTCTTGTACATATTACATTTTACATTTTACTCTTTTACCTTTTAACTTTAAGCTTTTATCTTTTACCTTTTACATTTTACGTTTTTCCTTGTACATTTTTCCTTCTACATTTTACCTGTTAGCTTTTACGTTTCTCCTATTGCATTTTACATTTTACCATTTTACCTGTTAACTTTAAGCTTTCACCTTTTACCTATTACATCTTACATTTTTCTCTTTTACCTTTTAACTTAAAGCTTTTACCTTTTTCATTTTACGTTTTTCCTATTATCTTTTACCTTCTACCTTTTACTTGTTAGCTTTTACGATTTACCTTTTTCCTTTTTCCTTTTACCTTCTACCTTTTACCTTTAACCTTTAAGCTTTTACATTTTATCTTCTGCCTTTTGCCTTTTCCCTTTTACATTTTACGTTTTTCCTTTTACCTTTTACCTTCTACCTTTAAGCTTTCACTTTTTTCGTTTTACTTTTTACTTTTAACTGTAAGCTTTAACCTTTTACATTTTACATTTTACCTTTTTCCTTTTATCTTTTACCTTCTACCTTTTACCTTTTACGTTTTACCTTTTACCTTTTACTTTTAGCTGTAAGCTTTAACCTTTTACCTTTTACATTTTACCTTCTACCTTTTAACCTTTACCTTTTACATTCTGTCTTTTACCTTTTAGCTTTTACGTTTTACCTTTTTCATTTTGCTCTTTTCCTTCTACCTTTTACCTTTTATTTTTTACCTTTTACCTTTTAGCTTTTATCTTTTACCTTTTTCCTTTTACATTTTACCTTTCACATTTCACCTTTTACCTTTTACCTGTTACCTTTTACATTTTTCCTTAAATCTTTTACCTTCTACCTTTTACTTTTAAGCTTTTACGTATTACGGTTTACCTTTTCCCTTTTAACTTTTACATTTTTCCTTGTTTTACCTTTAAGACTTTACCTTATAATTTTTATCTCTTACCTTTCACCTTTTACGTTTTACATTTGATCTTTTACGTTTTAGGTTTAACCTTTTACTTTTTACTTTCTACCTTTTACCTTTTATCTCTTAACTTTTACCTTTTATCTTCTACCTTCTACCTTTTACCTTTTACCTTTTAGCTTTTACTGTTTTACCTTTTGCTTGTTACCTTTTATCTTTGACCTTTTACCTTAACTTTTACCTTTTACGTTTAACCTTTATGTTTGCCTTTTATTTTTTACCTTTTACCTTTAACCTTTTCCTTTTTACCGTGTAATTTTTTGTACATTTTGAATTGGTTCTCCAAATATAACGAACCAAAAACAAAACATGGTGACAAAAATCGGCTAGAATGTCGGTCGTTAAGAGCTTGCAGTTCATTCAATTCATCAAAATCATTGCAGACTATTGGCAGTACTACAGAAAAACACATCTCGTTAACTTTGCTAAGGTTCCCGGACGCTGTTTTTCATGGAATCCGCTCGAAATGCGATATTTCAAAACGCGATATTGTGCAAAACGCGATAATATTTTAAATTTATTAATCATCCTTCATTTAACAAAATGTCCAAGTTGAAACGGTTTATACGGTTTAAATGACCAAGTTGATTCAAAGTTGGCCTCCCAACCATATTCGCCGTTTCTATTTCGTAATTGCAAAGCCTAGTCTCTGTTTGATTTCCGCTAGATCTTCTTATTGTATCCCAGGAAAGTGAGTCTGCAGAATAATTCTCAGGATTTCCCTGAAGGTTCCCTTCAACCTAAAACAGGAAAGTGAGTCTGCAGAATAATTCTCAGGATTTCCCTGAAGGTTCCCTTCAACCTAAATACAAAAACAGCTATTTGTCGAATTTTTCTGGTGTATTCGATAGCTTTAAATCTTGCAAGTCCCTTTTGATATAATCAACTCTATTTCTTTTAAAACTATTGGTTCGTACCTCCGTGTCAGTTACGTTTATTTCAGTGAGTTTCTGGCAACAAATTACGCTCAGTTGCTATGCTAATGACTTTTCATGACTTTTGAAATGCTATTCTTCTCCTCCGTGGTAAGGAAAGTAGGCGACTTTTGCTCCAGATTATCTAGTTTTCTTTCTAGAACCTGTTTTTACCTCTGATCTTCTGTTTGTTGTAGTTCTTCTTCGCCACCGGTGAGGTACCATTGGAAGGTTTGTGACACTCCTTCAAGGTATAAGGAATGCACTAAAGCTCTAATTTAAGCAATTTGCAGCTTGCTTGTGAAATAATCTTATACAATGGCGACAATCAAAAAGGTTCTTAAAATCTGACTTGATACGGGCCATCGAAGAATCCCTCTTATTATATAAACATAACTAAAAACTTCAAAGCTCCTCATTTATTTCTTAAATTTTCAATCAATTCCATTGCTAATTTTAGTAAAGTCTTTTAACGAATTAGAATTTTGTTCGTTCAAATAAGGTTTATGTTTATACCAAATATTTTAAACCAGATTAAAAGCTCATTTTCGAGAGCTTTTGATCAAAAAGGTCGATTAATTTAGATCAATATCATTTTAAAAGCTCGCTAAATATGTCAAAACAGTGTAGCTTTCAGCTTTTACAAGCAATCATGTTAATTTGTTTTCTAACTTTTTCCTATCAAATATTACGTAAAGCACAAAGTTATTGAGTTTATTTCAACCATTTGTAAATTGTGATTAACCCTTCAAAGTTATCAAATAGTTTACAGTAAGTCCTCGACTTACATGATTAATTCGTTCCGAAGGTTTTCGCGTAAGTCGAAAAATCGCGTAAGTCGAACAAACCTCAAAACTCATTTTTTTTAAATCACGTAAGTAGGAATTCACGAAAGTCAAATTCGCGTAAGTCGAGGACTGTACGAATTCACGTAAGTCGAATTCGCGTAAGTCGAGGACTTACTGTATACTGAATGAAGTCCCTCCCCAGAAATGTTTGTTAGTTTATTAAATAGGATAGATAACTCTCTCAGTCAATTCCACGTAAATCTTTCAAAGGTTTAAAACTTGAACTGATAGACTTTTTTAGGATAATTTGAAATAATACTGAGCTTCTCTACTTACTTAGGTCAGTTTATTTCAACTCATTTCAGGTAATACAGTATTGCTCAAACAGTTTGTAAAATTAACCAAATATTGTAAGCTGAATGAAATAATTCTCGGAAGGGTTTGGTTAAAAATTAGATAACACAATGCCAACTAAAAATATAAGAGCTTTTGGGTAACCTTCGAAATTTAGTCTTGAGATCACACCTAACAAGATGTTCCATAAAGTTTTTTTCTTAATACTGTCGTACGCCTAATGACAGTCTACGAATAGAAAGTGAACAGGGATATCCCTTTCATAGTACTTGTCTGGTACCATCCTCAGGCACACTCAGAGTAATAGTTTCGTCGGTGGTTGATCGATATAGGTATATAACTTTACCACAATTACGTTAGCCACAACCTTGTATTCAACAATACTATTCCGCGGTAGTTATTGAAGTTTAACCGATCTCTCTTTTTATGAGGTTGTGAGATAAGAGGCGTCTTCAAATTTTTTGGGATATCTTTTGAAGAACAAATTGTTGATACGAGCTCAAGCATGCGATATAACAGCTAATCTCCGCACTATACTTTACACTCACATTTCGCACTGCCTAGGTGAAAAATCGAGACTCGATTAGAGTGTGCTCGAGCTCTACTTATTTGTTAACTTTGATGAGCACAGCAGAGATTTGAGTGTTCGACCAACGCAAGAGTTGAAGCAAAGTTCGTTAAAAGGACCGTACCAAGAAACTATCACTAATATCCTATCAATAGAATTACTTTGTCGCTATAAAGTCGTTATGAAGGTATCCTGCGATTTACTTCAATAACCCTTAACCAAATGTAAAAGCTCCATAGAAATCATTCTTATTCCATTAGTATAATATAAAGACCGCCAAGATTTATTATTGCCCGTATTTCTTATTTTGGAAACCATTTTGAAAGTACTAACTAGTTGAAAATGGTAATCGTGGTTTTTGGTTCATCCTGTGTTATTTCTGAAAGAATAAATGTAAAAATGGTTCAGTTAGTGCCAGTTAAATTAAGTGATGTTTTCCTGTAACACACCTTGGTATTAGTGTCGTACATAAATTTCTCAATTCAACATAAAAATATAAATAGAAGGATAAATATCATTCCGGAGCACGGATAATTTTGAAACAGACTGTTTAATGGATAGTGAAATTATCTCAAGCCATAATTAGGCACAGTGTTTTGATCAACGCAGTAAGGGCAAATGTAGCTAAGCTGTAAGGAAAACAAAGTAGAGACCGTCATACTTTCGGTTCTATCGATACCGGATCAGTATCATCGACGAAAATTGCGGAACCGAAGAAATAGATAATTCTGAACCCGCAGAAGGTGACGTGGGACACTCAAAATTAGAATGGAAAAATTTCGTAATCGATTAGAAGAAAGTCTAGACAAAGCAGATAAACTTACTATGAGAAACTTAAAACATTTTCTATAACTTATAACCTGGTTAGGAAGACCATACTTCTGGAGTTTAATATAGAATAAAAAATGAAATTGGGCAAGACATCGCGCTGACAAAAACTATGAATGAAGGAGATTAACAGGAGCATATAAAAATGTAATACTGCTGGAGAGCCAGGTATAATTTAAAATATTCAGATCAAAAACAAGCAGGAAACTTTCAGACACTGAATCGTTGCCCTATACCTGCTCTCAATAATAACAGGAATAACAACTCGCAGTTAAACCGCCGCTTTAAAATTAATTACAAAATTGAGAAGTTTTCTTTACAATGATAGCAAATATAATGATAAAAATATAACTAGTTATTGATTATAATTTTGCATCGAATGCAATGTTTCTGACAGATTTTTTTTTTCTGTCTCGTTATCATCGTTATATGTGATTCATTATTGCGCTCTACTTAACGTAGGTATGCGCTCTCGTAATTTTCTTTTCATGCATTTGAATTTCCATTATGTGCTATGAAAATAATTTTCCAACTTCTTTCAGGATACCAAGTACTAATGATATCGTTATTGTACGTATCAGAAATGAGATATTGAAATGAATAGGTATCTTGCCTGAATAAGCTAATTTCTTCTATATGTACTCGTATATACAGAATTAATATTCATACGTATTAAAAAAAATTCTATACGGTTTAACATATCAGCACATATGGTTTTACATACAAATTATCTCCCTATTAGCGGCTTATATTTATTCCAAAAGGGGTAAAAAAGAACATTTATACACGCGTGCAGCACAATATGGTGAAACATTCACTTTAAATCGTATCCATTTATTTTCTTTAGGTTTTTATTTAAAATGTTAAAACTTTTAATTTTGTTTTTGTAGTATATACGCGAGCATGTATAAGTGTATAAAAGCTTATATAGTTTACAATTGTAATTAATTGATAAGAGAAGTGTACATCCCATTTTGTGCGACGTCTTAATTACAAGAAATTAAATAAAATACAAGGAGGGAAAATGTTTAAGGTATACGATGTACGGTGTGTACACATAAGAAAACGTTAATGGTTATTTAAAGTATTGTGTTTTTTTCTTTTCATCTTCTTTCGATACAGATAAGAAAAACATAAAAGTTAAATTTAAAATTAAAAAAAAAAAAAAAAATCTTTTGTTGATTTTAAATTAAGAACTCAACATTAGTTGTGTGTGTATCGCGCTCTGTAAATGCTAAAATTCGACGTTTTTAAGATAATTCAAATGACGTTGACGAGGGGTGATCTGTTTTTAGATTAAATTTTGTTGGAATATGTAGTTCAAAAAACTTTCTAGCATTCTTATTTGCGCTTATTTGCGCAAGATATTGTAGGATTTATACATAGTTAGCAACAAAATATACACTTGTTACAAAATTATACCCTTTAGGTGAACTTTCCTTAACATTTAGATTCTAATGACGTCTAATCTTTGTATGCAGAATATTTTAAGATGTGTATTGGGAGTTTCTGCGTATATTTTAACTCATAAATAATATTTCAACGTTTATTACAAATGCAGAGCTTTTAAATTTGATGTTATCTAAAATTCTAGAGACCATTTGAAAGGGGTGAAATATTCTCTGCATGATTTTGAGCTTTTAAAATATTTGACTGAAATATAGTAAGCAAATTAATTAATTTCAAGCCTTATTTAAGCTCCAAATATTTAACAAAGCTTTAAGTGAAATATAGTGTGTAGTTGATTGAAAATGTATTTAGATTTTATAGACCTTTTAATTTTTTTCGGAACTTTAGGAAATTTTTAGAAATCTTCGGGGAAGCTTTTTCAAGCTTGGTTTTAGTTGTTAATTAATTATTGAATTAGCAACACACGAAAAGATTATAATAGTAATATATTTTAAATCACTTATCCAGCTTTTATGCGGTCAATGCTTTCAATGTCAAATTAATTAATTAGAAACATAAAAAGCTGCACAATAAATTCAAAATGGGTTGAATAAATTAATATAAGCTCTGCATAATTTCGAGCTTTAAATCGAATTAAAAAAAACCTAGGGAAAAAACTAGCTAAACGCGCATAAAACCTTAAAGTGTTTAGCAAACTTTTAAACTTTGAAAGCTTTTAGACGAATCCATTCAAAATACATGATGATCTGAAGTATTTCATTACTAACCAAAAGATTTAGAAACCGAAAGCCTTTCATTATGTTTGTTATGACATATACAAAATACAAAAATAATCAGAAAAGCTAAATAAGTATTATATGCAAATGCCAAAATTTATTATTTGTGGTACAGGAAATAGCAATCGAAACGTGGTATCAGAGTAAATATTGTTGGACCAGATTTTTTTTTTCTTGTATTTTTCATTAAAAATCAAATTTTATGAAATCTGAAGTAATAACCAGGCGATTTAAACCCAAAGTGGCACAATATTTGTAAATGTCAAAATTTATTATTAGTGGTACAGAAAATGGCAATCGAAACGTGGTATCAGAATAAATATTGTTGGACCAGAATTTTTTTTTCTTGTATTTTTCATAAAAAATCAAATTTTATGAAATCTGAAGTAATAACCAGGCGAATTAAATCCAAAGTGGCACAATATATGCAAATGTCAAAATTTATTATTAGTGGTACAGGAAATGGCAATCGAAACGTGATATCAGAGTAAATATTGTTGGACCAGAATTTTTTTTTCTTGTATTTTTCATTAAAAATCAAATTTTATGAAATCTGAAGTAATGACCAGGCGATATAAACCCAAAGTGGCACAATATATGCAAATGTCAAAATTTATTATTAGTGGTACAGGAAATGGCAATCCAAACGTGGTATCAGAGTAAATATTGTTGGACCAGAATTTTTGTTTTCTTGTATTTTTCATTAAAAATCAAATTTAATGAAATCTGAAGTAATGACCAGGCGATTTAAACCCAAAGTGGCACAATATTTGTAAATGTCAAAATTTATTATTAGTGGTACAGGAAATGGAAAACGAAACGTGGTATCAGAATAAATATTGTTGGACCAGAATTTTTTTTCTTGTATTTTTCATTAAAAATCAAATTTTATGAAATCTGAAGTAATAACCAGGCGAATTAAACCCAAAGTGGCACAATATATGCAAATATCAAAATTTATTATTAGTGGTACAGGAAATGGCAATCGAAACGTGATATCAGAGTAAATATTGTTGGACCAGAATTTTTTTTTTTCTTGTATTTTTCATTAAAAATCAAATTTTATGAAATCTGAAGTAATGACCAGGCGATTTAAACTCAAAGTGGCACAATATTTGCAAATGTCAAAATTTATTATTAGTGGTACAGGAAATGGCAATCGAAACGTGGTATCAGAGTAAATATTGTTGGACCAGAATTTTTTTTTCTTGTATTTTTCATTAAAAATCAAATTTTATGAAATCTGAAGTAATAACCAAGCGATTTAAACCCAAAGTGGCACAATATTTGTAAATGTCAAAATTTATTATTAGTGGTACAGGAAATGGCAATCGAAACGTGATATCAGAGTAAATATTGTTGGACCAGAATTTTTTTTTCTTGTATTTTTCATTAAAAATCAAATTTTATGAAATCTGAAGTAATGACCAGGCGATTTAAACCCAAAGTGGCACAATATTTGTAAATGTCAAAATTTATTATTAGTGGTACAGGAAATGGCAATCGAAACGTGGTATCAGAATAAATATTGTTGGACCAGAATTTTTTTTTCTTGTATTTTTCATAAAAAATCAAATTTTATGAAATCTGAAGTAATGACCAGGCGAATTAAACCCAAAGTGGCACAATATATGCAAATGTCAAAATTTATTATTAGTGGTACAGGAAATGGCAATCGAAAAGTAATATCAGAGTAAATATTGTTGGACCAGAATTTTTTTTTCTTGTATTTTTCATTAAAAATCAAATTTTATGAAATCTGAAGTAATAACCAGGCGATTTAAACCCAAAGTGGCACAATATTTGTAAATGTCAAAATTTATTATTAGTGGTACAGAAAATGGCAATCGAAACGTGGTATCAGAATAAATATTGTTGGACCAGAATTTTTTTTTTCTTGTATTTTTCATAAAAAATCAAATTTTATGAAATCTGAAGTAATAACCAGGCGAATTAAACCCAAAGTGGCACAATATATGCAAATGTCAAAATTTATTATTAGTGGTACAGGAAATGGCAATCGAAACGTGATATCAGAGTAAATATTGTTGGACCAGAATTTTTTTTTTCTTGTATTTTTCATTAAAAATCAAATTTTATGAAATCTGAAGTAATGACCAGGCGATTTAAACCCAAAGTGGCACAAATTTGCAAATGTCAAAATTTATTATTAATGGTACAGGAAATGGCAATCGAAACGTGGTATCAGAGTAAATATTGTTGGACCAGAATTTTTTTTTTTTCTTGTATTTTTCATTAAAAATCAAATTTTATGAAATCTGAAGTAATGACCAGGCGATTTAAACCCAAAGTGGCACAATATTTGCAAATGTCAAAATTTATTATTAGTGATACAGGAAATAGCAATCGAAACGTGGTATCAGAGTAAATATTGTTGAACCGGAATTTTTTTTTTCTTGTATTTTTCATTAAAAATCAAATTTTATGAAATCTGAAGTAATGACCAGGCGATTTAAACCCAAAGTGGCACAATATTTGTAAATGTCAAAATTTATTATTAGTGATACAGGAAATAGCAATCGAAACGTGGTATCAGAGTAAATATTGTTGAACCAGAATTTTTTTTTTCTTGTATTTTTCATTAAAAATCAAATTTTATGAAATCTGAAGTAATGACCAGGCGATATAAACCCAAAGTGGCACAATATTTGCAAATGTCAAAATTTATTATTAGTGGTACAGGAAATAGCAATCCAAACGTGGTATCAGAGTAAATATTGTTGGACCAGAATTTTTTTTTTCTTGTATTTTTCATTAAAAATCATATTTTATGAAATCTGAAGTAATGACCAGGCGGTTTAAACCCAAAGTGGCACAATATTTGCAAATGTCAAAATTTATTATTAATGGTACAGGAAATGGCAATCGAAACGTGGTATAAGAGTAAATATTGTTGGACCAGAATTTTTTTTTCTTGTATTTTTCATTAAAAATCAAATTTTATGAAATCTGAAATAATAACCAGGCGATATAAACCCAAAGTGGCACAATATTTGTAAATGTCAAAATTTATTATTAGTGGTACAGGAAATAGCAATCGAAACGTGGTATCAGAGTAAATATTGTTGGACCAGATTTTTTTTTTCTTGTATTTTTCATAAAAAATCAAATTTTATGAAATCTGAAGTAATAACCAGGCGAATTAAACCCAAAGTGGCACAATATATGCAAATGTCAAAATTTATTATTAGTGGTACAGGAAATGGCAATCGAAACGTGATATCAGAGTAAATATTGTTGGACCAGAATTTTTTTTTCTTGTATTTTTCATTAAAAATCAAATTTTATGAAATCTGAAGTAATGACCAGGCGATATAAACCCAAAGTGGCACAATATTTGCAAATGTCAAAATTTATTATTAGTGGTACAGGAAATGGCAATCCAAACGTGGTATCAGAGTAAATATTGTTGGACCAGAATTTTTGTTTTCTTGTATTTTTCATTAAAAATCAAATTTAATGAAATCTGAAGTAATGACCAGGCGATTTAAACCCAAAGTGGCACAATATTTGTAAATGTCAAAATTTATTATTAGTGGTACAGGAAATGGAAAACGAAACGTGGTATCAGAATAAATATTGTTGGACCAGAATTTTTTTTCTTGTATTTTTCATTAAAAATCAAATTTTATGAAATCTGAAGTAATAACCAGGCGAATTAAACCCAAAGTGGCACAATATATGCAAATGTCAAAATTTATTATTAGTGGTACAGGAAATGGCAATCCAAACGTGGTATCAGAGTAAATATTGTTGGACCAGAATTTTTGTTTTCTTGTATTTTTCATTAAAAATCAAATTTTATGAAATCTGAAGTAATGACCAGGCGATTTAAACCCAAAGTGGCACAATATTTGTAAATGTCAAAATTTATTATTAGTGGTACAGGAAATGGCAATCGAAACGTGGTATCAGAGTAAATATTGTTGGACCAGAATTTTTTTTTCTTGTATTTTTCATTAAAAATCAAATTTTATGAAATCTGAAGTAATGACCAGGCGATATAAACCCAAAGTGGCACAATATTTGCAAATGTCAAAATTTATTATTAGTGGTACAGGAAATGGCAATCCAAACGTGGTATCAGAGTAAATATTGTTGGACCAGAATTTCTGTTTTCTTGTATTTTTCATTAAAAATCAAATTTAATGAAATCTGAAGTAATGACCAGGCGATTTAAACCCAAAGTGGCACAATATTTGTAAATGTCAAAATTTATTATTAGTGGTACAGGAAATGGAAAACGAAACGTGGTATCAGAATAAATATTGTTGGACCAGAATTTTTTTTCTTGTATTTTTCATTAAAAATCAAATTTTATGAAATCTGAAATAATAACCAGGCGAATTAAACCCAAAGTGGCACAATATATGCAAATGTCAAAATTTATTATTAGTGGTACAGGAAATGGCAATCGAAACGTGATATCAGAGTAAATATTGTTGGACCAGAATTTTTTTTTTCTTGTATTTTTCATTAAAAATCAAATTTTATGAAATCTGAAGTAATGACCAGGCGATTTAAACTCAAAGTGGCACAATATTTGCAAATGTCAAAATTTATTATTAGTGGTACAGGAAATGGCAATCCAAACGTGGTATCAGAGTAAATATTGTTGGACCAGAATTTTTGTTTTCTTGTATTTTTCATTAAAAATCAAATTTTATGAAATCTGAAGTAATGACCAGGCGATTTAAACTCAAAGTGGCACAATATTTGCAAATGTCAAAATTTATTATTAGTGGTACAGGAAATGGCAATCCAAACGTGGTATCAGAGTAAATATTGTTGGACCAGAATTTTTGTTTTCTTGTATTTTTCATTAAAAATCAAATTTTATGAAATCTGAAGTAATAACCAGGCGAATTAAACCCAAAGTGGCACAATATATGCAAATGTCAAAATTTATTATTAGTGGTACAGGAAATGGCAATCCAAACGTGGTATCAGAGTAAATATTGTTGGACCAGAATTTTTGTTTTCTTGTATTTTTCATTAAAAATCAAATTTTATGAAATCTGAAGTAATGACCAGGCGATTTAAACCCAAAGTGGCACAATATTTGTAAATGTCAAAATTTATTATTAGTGGTACAGGAAATGGCAATCGAAACGTGGTATCAGAGTAAATATTGTTGGACCAGAATTTTTTTTTCTTGTATTTTTCATTAAAAATCAAATTTTATGAAATCTGAAGTAATGACCAGGCGATATAAACCCAAAGTGGCACAATATTTGCAAATGTCAAAATTTATTATTAGTGGTACAGGAAATGGCAATCCAAACGTGGTATCAGAGTAAATATTGTTGGACCAGAATTTCTGTTTTCTTGTATTTTTCATTAAAAATCAAATTTAATGAAATCTGAAGTAATGACCAGGCGATTTAAACCCAAAGTGGCACAATATTTGTAAATGTCAAAATTTATTATTAGTGGTACAGGAAATGGAAAACGAAACGTGGTATCAGAATAAATATTGTTGGACCAGAATTTTTTTTCTTGTATTTTTCATTAAAAATCAAATTTTATGAAATCTGAAATAATAACCAGGCGAATTAAACCCAAAGTGGCACAATATATGCAAATGTCAAAATTTATTATTAGTGGTACAGGAAATGGCAATCGAAACGTGATATCAGAGTAAATATTGTTGGACCAGAATTTTTTTTTTCTTGTATTTTTCATTAAAAATCAAATTTTATGAAATCTGAAGTAATGACCAGGCGATTTAAACTCAAAGTGGCACAATATTTGCAAATGTCAAAATTTATTATTAGTGGTACAGGAAATGGCAATCCAAACGTGGTATCAGAGTAAATATTGTTGGACCAGAATTTTTGTTTTCTTGTATTTTTCATTAAAAATCAAATTTTATGAAATATGAAGTAATGACCAGGCGATTTAAACTCAAAGTGGCACAATATTTGCAAATGTCAAAATTTATTATTAGTGGTACAGGAAATGGCAATCCAAACGTGGTATCAGAGTAAATATTGTTGGACCAGAATTTTTGTTTTCTTGTATTTTTCATTAAAAATCAAATTTTATGAAATCTGAAATAATAACCAGGCGAATTAAACCCAAAGTGGCACAATATATGCAAATGTCAAAATTTATTATTAGTGGTACAGGAAATGGCAATCGAAACGTGATATCAGAGTAAATATTGTTGGACCAGAATTTTTTTTTTCTTGTATTTTTCATTAAAAATCAAATTTTATGAAATCTGAAGTAATGACCAGGCGATTTAAACTCAAAGTGGCACAATATTTGCAAATGTCAAAATTTATTATTAGTGGTACAGGAAATGGCAATCCAAACGTGGTATCAGAGTAAATATTGTTGGACCAGAATTTTTGTTTTCTTGTATTTTTCATTAAAAATCAAATTTTATGAAATCTGAAGTAATGACCAGGCGATTTAAACCCAAAGTGGCACAATATTTGTAAATGTCAAAATTTATTATTAGTGGTACAGGAAATGGCAATCGAAACGTGGTATCAGAGTAAATATTGTTGGACCAGAATTTTTTTTTCTTGTATTTTTCATTAAAAATCAAATTTTATGAAATCTGAAGTAATAACCAGGCGATTTAAACCCAAAGTGGCACAATATTTGTAAATGTCAAAATTTATTATTAGTGGTACAGGAAATGGCAATCGAAACGTGGTATCAGAATAAATATTGTTGGACCAGAATTTTTTTTTCTTGTATTTTTCATAAAAAATCAAATTTTATGATATCTGAAGTAATAACCAGGCGAATTAAACCCAAAGTGGCACAATATTTGCAAATGTCAAAATTTATTATTAGTGGTACAGGAAATGGCAATCGAAACGTGATATCAGAGTAAATATTGTTGGACCAGAATTTTTTTTTCTTGTATTTTTCATTAAAAATCAAATTTTATGAAATCTGAAGTAATGACCAGGCGATATAAACCCAAAGTGGCACAATATTTGTAAATGTCAAAATTTATTATTAGTGGTACAGGAAATGGCAATCGAAACGTGGTATCAGAATAAATATTGTTGGACCAAAATTTTTTTTTCTTGTATTTTTCATAAAAAATCAAATTTTATGAAATCTGAAGTAATGACCAGGCGAATTAAACCCAAAGTGGCACAATATATGCAAATGTCAAAATTTATTATTAGTGGTACAGGAAATGGCAATCGAAACGTGATATCAGAGTAAATATTGTTGGACCAGAATTTGTTTTTCTTGTATTTTTCATTAAAAATCAAATTTTATGAAATCTGAAGTAATAACCAGGCGATTTAAACCCAAAGTGGCACAATATTTGTAAATGTCAAAATTTATTATTAGTGATACAGAAAATGGCAATCGAAACGTGGTATCAGAATAAATATTGTTGGACCAGAATTTTTTTTTCTTGTATTTTTCATAAAAAATCAAATTTTATGAAATCAGAAGTAATAACCAGGCGAATTAAACCCAAAGTGGCACAATATATGCAAATGTCAAAATTTATTATTAGTGGTACAGGAAATGGCAATCGAAACGTGATATCAGAGTAAATATTGTTGGACCAGAATTTTTTTTTCTTGTATTTTTCATTAAAAATCAAATTTTATGAAATCTGAAGTAATGACCAGGCGATATAAACCCAAAGTGGCACAATATTTGCAAATGTCAAAATTTATTATTAGTGGTACAGGAAATGGCAATCCAAACGTGGTATCAGAGTAAATATTGTTGGACCAGAATTTCTGTTTTCTTGTATTTTTCATTAAAAATCAAATTTAATGAAATCTGAAGTAATGACCAGGCGATTTAAACCCAAAGTGGCACAATATTTGTAAATGTCAAAATTTATTATTAGTGGTACAGGAAATGGAAAACGAAACGTGGTATCAGAATAAATATTGTTGGACCAGAATTTTTTTTCTTGTATTTTTCATTAAAAATCAAATTTTATGAAATCTGAAATAATAACCAGGCGAATTAAACCCAAAGTGGCACAATATATGCAAATGTCAAAATTTATTATTAGTGGTACAGGAAATGGCAATCGAAACGTGATATCAGAGTAAATATTGTTGGACCAGAATTTTTTTTTTCTTGTATTTTTCATTAAAAATCAAATTTTATGAAATCTGAAGTAATGACCAGGCGATTTAAACTCAAAGTGGCACAATATTTGCAAATGTCAAAATTTATTATTAGTGGTACAGGAAATGGCAATCCAAACGTGGTATCAGAGTAAATATTGTTGGACCAGAATTTTTGTTTTCTTGTATTTTTCATTAAAAATCAAATTTTATGAAATCTGAAGTAATGACCAGGCGATTTAAACCCAAAGTGGCACAATATTTGTAAATGTCAAAATTTATTATTAGTGGTACAGGAAATGGCAATCGAAACGTGGTATCAGAGTAAATATTGTTGGACCAGAATTTTTTTTTTCTTGTATTTTTCATTAAAAATCAAATTTTATGAAATCTGAAGTAATGACCAGGCGATTTAAACTCAAAGTGGCACAATATTTGCAAATGTCAAAATTTATTATTAATAGTACAGGAAATGGCAATCCAAACGTGGTATCAGAGTAAATATTGTTGGACCAGAATTTTTGTTTTCTTGTATTTTTCATTAAAAATCAAATTTTATGAAATCTGAAGTAATGACCAGGCGATTTAAACCCAAAGTGGCACAATATTTGTAAATGTCAAAATTTATTATTAGTGGTACAGGAAATGGCAATCGAAACGTGGTATCAGAGTAAATATTGTTGGACCAGAATTTTTTTTTTCTTGTATTTTTCATTAAAAATCATATTTTATGAAATCTGAAGTAATGCCCAGGCGATTTAAACCCAAAGTGGCACAATATTTGCAAATGTCAAAATTTATTATTAGTGGTACAGGAAATGGCAATCGAAACGTGGTATCAGAGTAAATATTGTTGGACCAGAATTTTTTTTTTCTTGTATTTTTCATTAAAAATCAAATTTTATGAAATCTGAAGTAATGACCAGGCGATTTAAACCCAAAGTGGCACAAATTTGCAAATGTCAAAATTTATTATTAGTGGTACAGGAAATGGCAATCGAAACGTGATATCAGAGTAAATATTGTTGGACCAGAATTTTTTTTTTCTTGTATTTTTCATTAAAAATCAAATTTTATGAAATCTGAAGTAATGACCAGGCGATTTAAACCCAAAGTGGCACAATATTTGCAAATGTCAAAATTTATTATTAATGGTACAGGAAATGGCAATCGAAACGTGGTATCAGAGTAAATATTGTTGGACCAGAATTTTTTTTTTTTTTGTATTTTTCATTAAAAGTCAAATTTTATGAAATCTGAAGTAATAACCAGGATATTTAAACCCAAAGTAGCACAATATTTGCAAATGTAAATTTATTATTAGTGGTACAGGAAATGGCAATCGAAACGTGGTATCAGAGTAAATATTGTTGAACCAGAATTTTTTTTTTCTTGTATTTTTCATTAAAAATCATATTTTATGAAATCTGAAAAAATAACCAGGCGATAGAAACCCAAAGTGGCACAATATTTGCAAATGTCAAAATTTATTATTAGTGGTACAGGAAATGGCAATCGAAACGTGATATCAGAGTAAATATTGTTGGACCAGAATTTTTTTTTTTCTTGTATTTTTCATTAAAAATCAAATTTTATGAAATCTGAAGTAATGACCAGGCGATTTAAACCCAAAGTGGCACAATATTTGCAAATGTCAAAATTTATTATTAGTGATACAGGAAATGGCAATCGAAACGTGGTATCAGAGTAAATATTGTTGAACCGGAATTTCTTTTTTCTTGTATTTTTCATTAAAAATCAAATTTTATGAAATCTGAAATAATAACCAGGCGATATAAACCCAAAGTGGCACAATATTTGCAAATGTCAAAATTTATTATTAGTGGTACAGGAAATGGCAATCGAAACGTGGTATCAGAGTAAATATTGTTGGACCAGAATTTTTTTTTTCTTGTATTTTTCATTAAAAGTCAAATTTTATGAAATCTGAAGTAATAACCAGGCGAATTAAACCCAAAGTGGCACAATATATGCAAATGTCAAAATTTATTATTAGTGGTACAGGAAATGGCAATCGAAACGTGATATCAGAGTAAATATTGTTGGACCAGAATTTTTTTTTTTCTTGTATTTTTCATTAAAAATCAAATTTTATGAAATCTGAAGTAATAACCAGGCGGTTTAAACCCAAAGTGGCACAATATTTGCAAATGTCAAAATTTATTTTTAGTGATACAGGAAATGGCAATCGAAACGTGGTATAAGAGTAAATATTGTTGGACCAGAATTTTTTTTTTCTTGTATTTTTCATTAAAAATCAAATTTAATGAAATCTGAAATAATAACCAGGCGATATAAACCCAAAGTGGCACAATATTTGCAAATGTCAAAATTTATTATTAGTGGTACAGGAAATGGCAATCGAAACGTGGTATCAGAGTAAATATTGTTGGACCAGAATTTTTGTTTTCTTGTGTTTTTCATTAAAAATCAAATTTTATGAAATCTGAAATAATAACCAGGCGATATAAACCCAAAGTGGCACAATATTTGCAAATGTCAAAATTTATTATTAGTGGTACAGGAAATGGCAATCGAAACGTAGTATCAGAGTAAATATTGTTGGACCAGAATTTTTTTTTTCTTGTATTTTTCATTAAAAATCATATTTTATGAAATCTGAAGTAATGACCAGGCGATTTAAACAAAAAGTAGCACAATATTTGCAAATGTCAAAATTTATTATTAGTGGTACAGGAAATGGCAATCGAAACGTGGTATCAGAGTAAATATTGTTGGACCAGAATTTTTGTTTTCTTGTATTTTTCATTAAAAATCAAATTTAATGAAATCTGAAATAATAACCAGGCGATATAAACCCAAAGTGGCACAATATTTGCAAATGTCAAAATTTATTATTAGTGTTACAGGAAATGGCAATCGAAACACGTGGTACCAGAATAAATATTGTTCAACCAGAATTTTTTTTTTCTTGTGTTTTTCATTAAAAATCAAATTTTATGAAATCTGAAATAAGAACCAGGCGATATAAACCCAAAGTTGCACAATATTTGCAAATGTCAAAATTTATTATTAGTGGTACAGGAAATGGCAATCGAAACGTGGTATAAGAGTAAAAATTGTTGGACCAGAATTTTTTTTTTCTTGCACTTTTCATTAAAAATCAAATTTTATGAAATCTGAAGTAATAACCAGGCGATATAAACCCAAAGTGGCACAATATTTGCAAATGTCAAAATTTATTATTAGTGCTACCTACAGGAAATGGCAATCCAAACGTGGTATCAGAGTAAATATTGTTGGACCAGAATTTTTGTTTTCTTGCATTTTTCATTAAAAATCAAATTTTATGAAATCTGACGTAATGACCAGGCGATTTAAACCCAAAGTAGCACAATATTTGTAAATGTCAAAATTTATTATTAGTGGTACAGGAAATGGCAATCGAAACGTGATATCAGAGTAAATATTGTTGGACCAGAATTTTTTTTTTCTTGTATTTTTTCATTAAAAATCAAGTTTTATGAAATCTGAAGTAATGACCAGGCGATATAAACCCAAAGTAGCACAATATTTGCAAATGTCAAAATTTATTATTAGTGGTACAGGAAATGGCAATCGAAACGTGATATCAGAGTAAATATTGTTGGACCAGAATTTTTTTTTTCTTGTATTTTTTCATTAAAAATCAAATTTTATGAAATCTGAAATATTAACCAAGCGATTTAAACCCAAAGTGGCACAATATATGCAAATGTCAAAATTTCTTATTAGTGGTACAGGAAATGGCAATCGAAACGTGATATCAGAGTAAATCCATAAACCAAAAAAATATCAAAGATACATGCTAATAAAAGCTCAAAATGCTTAACAAAATGTTTAACTTTTAAAAACTATAGTTTTTAATTTACAGCTTTTAAGTTTTAGTTGTGTAGGTAAATTATAAATGTAGGTTGTCTGAGTTGAGTTTTTAATTTAGAAAAGCTTTTTATGGCAGAAAGCTTTTATAAATTTAATAATTTATTAATTTTATGATAACTTTAGAAGGCGTACAAAATCTCATTTCATTGGGAATAAAAGCTCAATGCAAAATAAAAAAAACTATAAATTTTGTTGAGCTTTTAATAGTACTTTACATAAAACTATTTAGTTAATTTAAAATATTCTCATTTCAATAAATTAAAAAGATCAATAAAATGTAATATATATGTTGGAAAATCACGTGAAAGCTCGGTGTTAGTTTGAGCTTTTAATAGCAATTAATATAAATTTAAAGTTTTAAAAACGCGGCTTTAAAACTCTATAGTTTTAACAACATTTAAATCGATAAAAGCTTTAATTGCATTTGAGTTCGGATTGATTGAAATTGTATTTACTACAATTTAGGAGATTTCTAGAGGCAATATTTTCTAAACTATCTCTTTAGTTTGAGTTTCATTATTTTATCTCTACCCTAAAGCTTTCGAGAAGAAAGCTTTGGTCCAGTAAACTTTTTTTTTCGGAAGCTTTTGGTTATTGGAGATATAAAATAACGTAACTTATACTAAATAGATAATTTAGAAAATACTGACCCTACAAATCTCTTAATTTATTGCAAAATACACGTCAAATCGATACCCATCCAATTTCAATTATAGCTTTATAGGTTTTAATTTTATTAGAAACTTTCGGGTTTTATAAGCGCGTATTTTTACCATCTAGATTCACATAAAATACTATTAAGAGCTTTCACACCATTCCCAGATAAATATTAAATATTATTGAGCTTTTTTACTTATCGAAATATTTTATTTATAAAATTTGGTTATTTTAATGGAAATTTTAAACAGCTACACTACAATTTGGAACTGGCTCTTAATAAACTCATCTGAGAAAGGAGACAATCTTAATAAAAATCGAGAAAACAAACTATAGCAGCTTAATGCAATTCAATAATGTTTTAGTTATAACGTATTAGGAGCTAGGTTAGAAACCAAATACCGTAAGTGCTAATAAACGCTGAAAGGGTTTAACAAAGTTTTTAACCTTAGAAAGTATTTAGTGAAAAATACAAAAGATATGAGAAGATTGTATACAAGAAATACTGTCGGATTGACTGAAAATTTATTTAGAAACAAATGAAAATATTTTATGCTTAATTAATTATGTAGTGTAGGTCGAGTTGAGTTATTTGATGTATACTCAAAATTTTTGTGATGAGAAGCTTTTCTTTCAGTTTATCCAAATTGGTTAATTTAATGAAAACTAACTTTAAAGGGCGTACAACAATTTGAAGGAAGGCTTAAAAAATATCCTAAAATTGATACCGTGTGCTTAAAATCCGAAAGTATTTATATCTAAATTATTTTGAGCTTTTACTAGAGTTTTTGTTATAAAATTATTTCGGAAATAAATTGACTTCGCGCCTGAAAGTTTAAATTTTTTTTAATGATTTTGTGAGTGATTTAAATTTGATTTCGAACAATTTAATGAAAACTTTAAAGGGCGTACAACAATTAAAAATTGGTTTGAAATATTCTTATTTGAATAAGTATTAAATCTCAATATACTTCAATACATCTCTTGGAAAATATTGTAAGCTCTATATTATTTTAAGCTTTTAATAATTTAATAATTGAAACAAATCCCAAAATTTCTAACAAAATTTAATCTTTTGGAAGCTTTCAGTAAAATTGACTGTGTTATTGATTGCAAGCTTATTTCGATACAAATGAAAAAAAAAAAAAATTGTATTTATCTTCTAAATTATTTATTTGGTTTAAGTTGTGTTGTTTAATTTCTAACCAGAAGCTTCTGAGAATAGAAGCTTTTCATTCAGTTTATAATATGTAATTAATTAAATGGAAATTGTCGAGAGCATACAATAATTTAAAACTGGGATGGAATTAACAACTCAAAAAGCTCAATGTATTCCAATAAACCAATAAATGCAAGGTCTGTTTGATTTTAGGTATTAGTTAATACTTGTTATGAATGAGAATAGAAAACAAATCCCCTAGATGCTCATAAAAGCTTAAAGTAAATAATATGTAAAACCTTTTAGTGAAATCAATTGGTAGATTGCAAGTTTAGTTCGAAACAAACGAACAATTTTAAATATATAGTTGTTTAAAATATGGGTAGGTTAAGTTGAGTTAATTAATTTCTAATCAAAAGCTTGCGAGAAGTGCAGCTTTTCTTTCAATTTACAGAAGTTGGTTAATCTAATGAAAATTTTAATGGGCGAATAACTTTAAAAAGGGCCGGTATATTCTCATTAGTATGATTTTAAAAGATCAATACACAAAACAAGTATTTTAGAAAATATTGTAAGCTCCATATTATTTTTAGCTTTGAATATTTGATATAAAACTAGTTTGGAAACAAATTAACTATACACTCCTAAAATCGCAAAATGTTTAACAAAGTTTAAACTTTTGAAAGCTTTCAGTGAAATAGAGATTTTTAATGTCAAAGTTTTCAAACTTATTTCTAATTAAAAGCTTTCAAGAATGAAAGCTTTTGATTCAGTTTATAATATTTCGAAAATATCGAGGAAATATTACAACTTGAAAATGGACTGAAATAAATTCATCTGAGCAAGGGAAAGCTGAATAAAAAACATGCAGGAACAAACTCAGAAAGCTTAAACAATACAATAAAGCAAGTTCTATTTGATATTATGTTTTGGTGAATACTTGATAGGACCTACGTTGAGAAACAAATACTCTAGGTGATCATAAAAGCATGAAGTGTTTACCAAAGTTTTAAATCTATAAAAGCGTTTAGTTGGTTGAAAATTTATTTAGAAACAAATAAAAGGACTTTAAATTTTTAGTTGTTTAAATTTATTAAGGTAGATAGGTCGAGTTGAGTTATTTCATTTCCAACCAAAAAGTTTTCGGGAAGGGGCGTTTATTTCAGTTTGTAATAGTTTAATAGTTTGTTAATTTAATGAAAACTTTAAGGGATTGTTCACACCAAGCGCGAGTAGCGAATTGCGAGTAACCATTTTTCAGAAAATTTTGACATAAAATACACATAAATACAATGGATTTTTCGTTTATAATATAATTACTATTACTTTGTTCAAAATAAACTAAATTGAGCCTTAAAAATTCTTGAAAATAAGAAAAATTACTAAATTCGTACAAAGATGAAATATTCGCGCATTCGCTAAAAAATAAAATTACGTTCCACTCGCGTTCTACATAGTTTTTATTCGTACGAGTATTGACATTCGTACGAGTATTTTTTTTATAAATCATTTCAAATACGATAAAAATGATTTTTAAAGATTAAAATAATATTATTTATATCGAATTATGTATTATAAACTTTGTTAAAACGAATAATACAAAAAAAACAGGTTTTGGAAAAAATTACCGTATTATTAGAAATATTTGATCATCGATGGTATTGATTTTGACATATAAATTCGCTCGCGTTTAGTGTGAATCAAATTTGCGAATTCGTGTTTGGAATTTATTCGCAACTCGCAGTTCGCGTTTGGTGTGAGTAGTCTCTAAAGGGTGTACAACAATTTGAAAAGAGCAATAAATTCCCTATACAATTGTTAAAGCTTTATTTAATGTTGAGCTTTACATGATATTTTATAGAATCACAGCTAAGAAATAAAACAATTGGGCGCCCATCAAAGCTCAAAGACTAAATAAATTCGTATAAATAGCCCAGGAAAAGCGTAAACACCGTTTGATTTTCCTTTACATATATTGGATAGAAACAAAGCTAGGCCACAAACTAACTATGCGCTAATAAATCATCACAGTTTTAATTTTGAAAGCTTTTAAAACATTTATTAAAAGTTTATATAGAAAAAATATAGAATTTTTCTTAGTTGACTTAATAATTTAGGTTGAATTGTGCTATTCCATTTCTAACCAAAAGCTTTCAAGAAGGGAAGCTTTTTTTTCAGTATATAATGTTTGCGTGATTTAAGGGAAATTATCAAGGGTAAACTACAATTTGAAGCTAGGCTTGAATTAAACTCATTATAGCAACGAGAAAATATTAAAGAAAATGGATAAATTAAAGCTTAATGCAATCCAATAAATGTCTTGGAAAATAGAACAAGCTTAATCAGGTTTTAGAATTTAGTTAATAGTTGCTAGTATTAAAAAATACCCTAAAGCTTCTAAATATTGAGTAAAATTTCTCGAAAAGAGAAATTGTCTTTCAGTTTATAATATGTAGGTGATTAATTTAATGGAAACTATAATGGGTGTGCAAAAATTAGAAAAAAATTATAATTTTAAGGCGCTCCTAATAGCTCAAAATTGTCAACTTTTGAGAGTTTTTAGTGAATTTGATTGTGTATTGAAAGTTTATATCAAAAGAAATTAAGAGCTTTTGAAAAGTTTTCAACAAAATCTCATTTCATTAAGAATAAAAGCTCAATGCAATCCAATATTACCTTATAGAAAATAAAATAAGCTCTAAATTAAGTTAAGCTTTTAATAGTACTTTACATAAAATTATTTAGCTAATTTAAAGTATTCTCATTTTAATAAGTGAAAAAGGTCAATATTATGGAATATATACGTTAGAAAATCGCGTGAAAGCTTGGTGTTATTTTGAGGTTTTAATAGCAATTCATATAAATCTTGATTTACAAAAAGTTTTCAGTTTTAACAAAATTTAAACATTAAAAATGTTTAATAGAGCGAGTTTTTATTTCGAGTGTCTGCTGCATGGTGCGTCGTTGTCCTGGGATAAAACTGCAAATGTCAAACATTTACATGGGAATTCCTATGCAACACAAGCACAAATAAATTGTTATTTATGAATTATATTTCTTGATTTATTGGAATTTTGTAAGAGATTTTTATTTATAAAGTGTTAATGAATACATTTTAACTTTAATTGGAAGATATTTTTCTATTTTGTTTAAAATAAATTTAGAGGTGTATTTCTAAGTAGAACATGTCAAGATACGAATATTGTTGTTTTATAAAAATAATTTATTAGTTTTTGTGATGAGACGTTTGTATCAGCAATGTTACAAATTAGTCCTATTAATATTTATTTAATTTTTTTAATACTAAATCCCAGACACACCATCTATATGCGAACTCTCTTACTACTTGAAAAATCCTCCTATTGAATTTGAGTTCGGATTGATTGAAAGTGTATTTAGGAACAAATTAAGAGTTTTCTTAAGCTTCAGTTCGGAAAGATTTCTTCTCGATAGCTTTTGGTTATTGAGGATCTGAAATAACGCAACTCAAATTAAATAAATGACTTAGAAAATATTGACACTAGAAATCTCTTTATTTGTTTCGAAAAACACTTTAAATAGATACCAAATTAATCTCCCTTAAAGCTTTATGAGTTTAAATTTTATTAAAAATTTCGGATTTGATAAGCGCGTATTTTTATCAACTACATTTATATAAAATGCTATTAGGTGCTCAAAATAATGCGGAGCTTCCACACGATTTCCCAGATAAATATGGAATATTATTGAGCTTTTTACTTATCGAAATATTGTATTTATAATGTTTGGTTATTTTAATGAAAATTATAAAGAGTATATATCGGGTTTTGCATTGGGACTTGACAACTTTGAACTTTCACTGTGAACGCACCCTTAAACCAATAACCAAACTGTCAGTGTCAAAAGATTCAATAAAGATAACATTTTCATCATGTTGAAGTACACGAACGAACAACGTTTTACAAAAATTCCGAGTCGGTGACTGCAACTTCAAGATCGTTAATTCTAATTTTTGGTCGTAATTATCGTCTCAGTAGGCAGCAATTCATAATCTATTAAAAAAATTTGAGTCTAAATATTCGGTTGGTCGAAGTGCCGAAAATATTGCTGCCGTTCAAGTGTCCGTTGCAAACGAGCCAAAATAGTCGATTCCACGGTTTTGTCAAGAATTGGGCATCGCTCAGACCACACTTTGGCGAATTTTGCGAAAGGATCTTGGCGTGTACCATTATAAGATAAAGCTAACACATGAACTAAAGCCACTTGATCATATGAAGCGACGAAAAAAGTTGTAAAGTCCTTACTAGAAAACCCCTTACTACAATTTGGAACTGGCTCTTAATAAATTCATCTGAGTAAGGAGGAAGAAAAACGGGGCACCGAACTCTGGCACATATATGCAATACAATAATGTTTTAGTTAAAACGCATTAGGAACTATGTAGGTTAGAAATCATACAGGTTTTTCATAGCTGAAAGTGTTTTACAAAGTTTTTAACCTTTGAAAGTATTTAGTGAAATTGACTGTCGGATTGATTGAACATTTCTTTAGAAACAAATGGAAATTGTTTGATGTTTAATTTATTAGGTCAAGATGAATTATTTAATTTCTAAACGAAGTTTTCGGCAAAAGAAGCAGTTTATCATAATTGGTTAATTTAATGAAAAGTTTAGCGTACAACAATTTGAAGGCCGAAATATTCTTATAAAATTGATACCGCGCTTAGAAAGCCTTAAAATTTAAACCTAAGAAGGCTTCTACTGAATCTGACTTGGAATTGGTTAAAAGTGTATATCTATAATCAAGTTAAGAGGTATTTATTACCAATATTTTTAAATTATTTATTTAGTTCGCGATGCATTATTTTTGGAAAATAAAGCAATGATTTTGAGCTTTAGTTAATTTTTGTCTGGAACTAACGAAAAAGAAGCTTTTAAAAATTTAGTTGGTAAAATTATTAACGTATTAATTTATTAAAACAATATGGAAAATGGCTGAAATAAAATATCAATGCACAACTTTTAACAGTATTTAATATAAAACTAGTTTAGAACTAAATTAACTATGCGTCTATAAAATCTTAAAATTTTTAGCCAAGTTGCTAATCCTTTGGAAGCTTTTAATAAAATTTACTTTGGGATGACTGCAAGTTTATTTTCATGCAATTGAAAAAAACATTCAATTTAATTATTTTCTAATTTATTTATTTTGTTCGAGTTGTATTATTTAGTTTCTAAGCTTCTAAAAATAAAACCTTTTAATTCATTTTATATTTGGTTAATTTATTGGAAATTATCGAGGACAAACAACAATTTGAAACTGGGATTGAGTAAACTCATTTTAGCAAAGGAGAAAGCTGAACAAAAAAGAATAGAAACAAACTGAAAAAGCTCAGTGTAATCCAATAAATGTGTTAGCAAGCTCGGTTTGATTTTAGTTTTCAATTAATACTTGATAGGAATAAGGTTAGAAAACAAATGCTCCAGGTGCTCATAAAAATTTAAAGTTTATAACCTTTAAAAGCTTTAGTGCAATATATTGGGGAAAATACCAAAATAACTTAATGTTTAAACTAGTATCCCCATGTATGCGTTAAATACAATAATATTGAAATCGTTTTAAGGGGTATTGTAAAATTCGCTAATACTTTAAATACAAACACTACTATACTTTAACTATATACAGAAATAATCGAGAGCATATTTCAATGTTGATATGGGCTGATAATAAACTCATCTCAGCAAGTAGAAAAAATGAATGAAGAAGAACAAAAACAGACTCAAAGCAATCCAATAAATGTCTTGGATAATAGGGCAAATTCCGTCAAATTTTAGACTTTAGCTAATACTGGTTAAGAGACTAAAGTTTGGAAACAAATAATATCCTAGGTTCTCATGAAAGCTTAAATTGTTTAACAAAATGTTTAACTGATTGAAAATTTATTACGAAAGATTTTAAATTTTTAGTTGTTTAATTATATTAATGAAGATAGGTCGAGTTGAGTTACTTTGTTCTTAACCAAAGGCTTTCGAGAAAAGTCTCCTGTGGATACGTAGAAATCTTAATGAAATGAAACAAGTCCCCCGGAAAATAGGGTAAGCTCCGTCTAGTTTCGGTTTATACATTATAGAATCAATGTAAGGATACAAACTGTCTAAGTATTTATAAAGCCGCATAGTTTTAATAAATAGTTAAAAGCTTCTAAAAGATTTTATTGAAAATTTATTACAAACAAAATTAACATCTTTTCAATGTCTAGTTGCCTTGATTAGTAAGTTCGAATTGAGTCAATCCATTCTTATCAAAAGCTTTCGAAAATGGAAGTCTTTTATACTGTTTATAACGTTCGGTTGTTTAGTGGCAACTTTAAACCTTTTTTTTAGCCTAATCTGTAAATAAATAAACGCTAAAGGTATTCCAAAATCTATTGGAATATACTCTGAGCTCTGTTCAATTTATTATTAGTTAAATTAATAACAAACAAACAGATACACATATTATTAGTTAAATTAATTACGTGCTTACAGAAGTTAAAAGTGGTTGACACAGCTATTAACATTTAACAAATTTTTAGTTGTTTAGATTATTAATATAGGTAGATTGTGTATCGCTTTATTTTATTTCTAAAGAAAACATTTCGAGAAGCAAAGTTTTTTTTAAGTTTATAATTAGCTTAACGCACTCCAATAAATATTTTAGAAAGTAGAGGAAGCTTTATAACATTTTATTCTTTAGTAAATTCTTGTTAGGAAGGCAGTTAAAAAATAAATACCGTAAGGTCTCAAAGAATCCTAAAATATTTAACAATTTAACCTTTGAAAGCTTTTAGTAAAATTAATTGTAGGATTATTCAAAAGATTATTTCTAAACAAATGAAAAACTTTTAATGTTAAGTTGTTTAAATTTTTGGTGAATGGAAATCGAGTTAAGTTATTTAATTTCTAACCAAAACATCTCGAGAAGAGAATCTTTTCTTCAGTTTATAATATTTTGTTAATTTAACGATGACTTTAACAACTTGCAAAATAGATTTTTATTTGGATAAGTAACTTAATACAATTGAATACATCTCTTAAAAAATATTGAAAGCTCTATTATATTTTTAGCTTTTAATTGTATTTGATATTACACCAGTTTGGAAAAATGGTTGTAAAAGTGTTTAATAAAATTGAAACTTTGAGAGCTTTTTGTGAAATTGACTGTGTTAAGTGTATTTAGAAACAAATGAAAAGATTTGTAAATCAATTGTAAGGAAGCTTCTCTTTCCGAATATAATATTTAGGTGTATTTAATGGAAATTAACCCCTAGGGAACGCAGTTAGAAAATACCAATCATATGGGCGCATGAAAGTTTTAAAAATTTGAAAGCTTTAGTGAAATTGATTGGAAGTTTAGTTAGAAACAAATGAAAACCTTTAAATTGTTTAGTTGTTTAAATTATTAATTTAGGTGGGCCAAGTTGAGTTATGTAATTTCTAGCCAAAATCTTTTGAAAAGAGAAACTTTACTTTCAATTTATAATATGTGGTACTTTCTAAGGCATACAACTATTAGAGAAGAGCACTAAATCCCTTGACAAATAAAGCTTCAATTAATATGTAATAGAATCTCTAAAATAAAATAAATTGGGCGCTCACAAAAGCTCAAAGTAATCAACTTTTAAAAGTGTTTAGTGAATTTAACTTTGGTTTGAAAGATTATATAAAAAAACTTTCAAAAAGGGTAGTTTTCATTCGTCTTATAGTATTTGGTTAATTTGATAGAAAATTTAAAGGACGGACAACAATTTGAAGAAAATAAACAAGGTTCTATGTTGGTCTCTAAATCTAAACTGATGATCCAGTACAACGTTTTGGTCATACAGAATTTAAAAGCTTTGAGAGTGTTGATACTAAGCTGTTTGGCTGATATCAGCTTACTCTGGTTTCTTCGAATATATATAGGCTAGTTTTCTATCAGTCACTCATGTTCTCTCTTATGATGTCCACAGCTTTTTTGAGAATTATGTGTTCCTGAATCATTCGCTTTACCGCTTTACACCGCAAAAGTTGCAGGTAATTTACCACGATATTCATAAGCAAATAATATGTTTCCATTTGGTCAGTTGGGTAAGTTTTGAAAAAAAAAAAATGTTTGCTAATCCACAACTCTTGTAAAGATTAAGTAAAATTTCTTAATAAACAAATACTATTTGTCTGTTGCAAATTATCCATATAAAATACTTTAATACCACAAAACTGCTTAAAACGTTAATAAAATTGCTTTCGAGGTGGAAAAAATCACACAATCCATTATCAAAAATGAATAATCTTCTCAAAAACGCCTTTTTTCATGTGCAACTAATTTTCACACCACCCGCATGTCTGAACGAAACAAGCGCTTTTTTGCGCCTTTGTTTGTTTGTTAGCTTGTATAAATAGGTATTAATGTAAACGAGTACGAGTAGATACTAAAAAAATTCGTTTGAGCTTTATATTTTGTCGAAAATTATGAATTTGATGTCATAAAGAGCTTTTATTTGAATAATATATTGTTTGAGCTTTTTCCCTTTAAAATTTCCTAAAATATAGATAAAATTTCGTATACTTATACATCCGCATACCTTCTCCAACATTTTTTATTTTTTGGGTTTATAGTAAAACACCTCCCACTACTACGTACATTGTTTGTACGAGGATATAATACCAAAAATATTTTTGTTCTTTTGATATTACCATGTCTAACGTATATATTTAATGCTTTTAGACAAGCTTTTTGAATGTATTTAGAGAGATGATGATGATTACTTTTGTTATACTATGAAAACATCAGAAAAAATGTTACATTATGAATTTCAATAAAATTACAACTTCGAAAGCTTTTACGTTACATTTTTTTTTATGCAGAAAATGACAAACAGGTCAATTGTATTTTTATTTTCCACGTTATAACCTTCATTAAAATTTCATTTCCTATATACATACATAAGTTCCATTGCACGTATATTCAACATACAGAGCAAAAGCTTTTAAGTTCTTTTTTTATTTTGGGTCAAAAAACTCTTGACGATTTTCATTTTCATGAATTTTAAATTGTATTCATTTTGCTACATACATATATAGGAATCGGGATGAAAATATGTTTTTCTAAGTTTTTGTGTGGAACTTTCTCAAGTCTCGACTGAGTACATGAATATAAATTGAATAAAGCTGTTTAAATTTGTATACGAAAATTTATTGAGGCTGTAATGTGAATGGAATGAGCATTATTTAAGATGGATAATGTACTTGGAATTTGTTGGTATATGAAAATAAGCTTAAAGGAAAATAATACAAAATTATTATCTAATAAAGCTCAAACTACATAGTTCAATGGATTTCTAAATGTAAAAGCTTTTAGGAATAATCGAAAAATATGCGATTAAATCGGAAGATATCTATATTATAACCCTCTCCAATTAATTAAAAATGTGTATTCCCCTTTTTACCAAATTTACTGCTCTCAGCTTAACGTGATTTTGCATAATCAAAATTTGCAATAGTTTCTGTATTAATTCTAGTCACGGATATTTGCTAACTGAATTACTATATCTAAGTAAAAATCCAATAAATATTCATAATTAAAAAAATGCTTGTTGAGTTTGTACAATCGTTTATTACAGCAACATGCTTCACCTAACTAACCTTTATAATGTGAAAAAAGAATTTTATGTTAGGATTTTAAAGGTAATAAAGATTCTTTTGGTTTCCCTTTTATTCTTATGCTTACCTCCGTCCGAATATCTAGGATACTTTATTCGATGGTTGGTTTTTGTATGCGGTTGGTAATTTTTTAAGAGCATTTACACTATGTAAATTTGGAAAAATTGGGAAAGCAGATTTCATTTACGACTATAATCAGAGCCTTCTAGAGTATAGAGCCATAATCATTATGACGTATTTTTTCGAAGCTTTTTTAGTGGTATAACTTTTCACTAATTTCCATAGGAATCCATACTAAAAATGGTGTTTTTTAGCTTCAAGTTTTTCAATGAAAAAAGCAAAAATGTTACAAAATTTTTATACAAAAGTGTTCTACATATATTTAGCAGCAATATACAAGAAGGGTATATTGGTATTAAGTAAATATTAATTGCAGAAATATTAAAATTAAATTATTTCTAAAATATATTTTGTGAACTTTCATTTTGAAAAATACATCAAAGTTGGCTCTGACGAATTAAAATAATACTTGCTAAATTTATCTTTAATTTACTAATGTACGTTAGATGTCTATAATTGTTGGCAGAGAAATACGAAAAAAAATTATTTAATCACACAATTATGACACGTTCTTAAATATTTTGCGAATTTGTTTTGCTTTTCCTACAACTTTTGAACTCAAATTTCCCCAAGTGGCGATTTTTTGTACGGTTTTCAAAATGTTTACTGCCCACCGCCATCTATGTATATTGGCTTAATGCACACGATTTGTAGTAAGCTTTTCTTTTTAATTTGACCAGAAAGCTGTTGTTATGAACTTTTTTTTATATTTTGGTTTAAATAAATCAATTATTACAAGAAAATGAAAACGATTTACTTAAACGATATTCATATATGTTGAAATTCAAACATTTATGAAAATATTTCAGAAATCATAATTAAGAATTTGCAACGTTTTCATTTACAAATTTGTCTTAGGAAAAAAAGTGATTTCCCATATGTTTTGTGTGTTTTACTATGGAAATTTTGATTTTTTCGTCGTTTCTAATTCCCTTATAAAAGCTTCGTTTTTTAGATTATGGCTTGTACAATCAAGGTTGCTTTGCTATAATATGACCAGGAATATAAAGGAATATTACAAGTTTAAAATTTTATATTAAAAGTAATGTTGCTTTCAATTTTATATATGTACGAGGATATTCCAAAATCGTTTTAACCCATATTCCAAAATAAAACATGTTTGTTCCAAAATAATATTTAACCGCACAAAAATCCAACCGACCGTATAGAAAATCTAGATATTTGGTTTGTGATAAGCATATTGTAATGGAAACCCAAAGCTCTGTTCGATATAATACAAGTTGCTGAACAAATACAACATAATAATTTATAATTATGAATATTTAATAATCTTAACAAATTTGTAGTCACATTTTCCGTGACCTGAATAAATTTGCGGAAAATGTTAAAATTTTAATTATGCAAAATCACGTTAAGGAGAGTAGCTTCCTCGAGATTTGTAGAAGGTGTAAATATATTGTTGATTGGGAATCACAAAATATTTACAAACACGAGGACTTAAAATGTCCAAATCCAACTAAAAATAATTCGAATTTAAATATTTTCCATAATTTTTAATTGGAACACAAAACACAAAAAATAACATTAAACGTTATGATTAATCCGACTAATTAATGGCCTAATGGCTTAATTTAATTATATTTTGTGGCATTTTAAATCGAAAATGACAAATTTAAATTATTTCCTTTTACGATAAAAAATTAATTATGAAACATAAACATTATGACTCTAAATGTGGATTTTGAAGTTATTTTGTATCGTCTTGTTGTTGTTGTCAATATTATTTTTTTATTACGTAGTAAAATTTGCTTATGGAATTTATGCGTTTTGGATCGCCTGAGCCAGATTTTTTACACGTTGTACAATAAAGTAATGTATTCATGAAAATTTTAAAGTCCCGGTTTTTTTTGGATTGGCATTTTTTTTTAAAGCCCCCGTCTTGAGCTTAAAATGTATTAAGATTTTCGAATTGAGAAGCCTTTATGATTTTTTGTATATCTGGACCTCGGAGGCATACGACACCATGTCTAATTTTTTCCGAAAATGAACACTTGGTGTTTAGGATCTGGCAGTTTGTGCATTCTTTAATGGATCTTGACCGTTTAAAAATTGATTATGATGAAATTCAAAAATGATTTTTAAATAAAGTTGTAGCCACTGAGAATGAAACTTGGCCGATCGCCTTAAACAATTGTGATGAAATTCCACGAGTGCTGAAAGATCTGACGAGGTAGAATAAGTCTAACTGGAACGAAACTCAATTTTTACAGAATGTGGCCAATTTGAATAAACTTAATAACCGCAATGAAATTCTTAAATGATTTTTAGCTAAAGTTTCCGATTATGGCCAACCACTAGGCTATTTGTTAAAATTTAGCCAATTAGAATGGAATTCAGTAATTCACAACCAATTTCGATTTAATTCGAGATGTTCTAACATGATTTTTATAGATTAAGTTCAGGGACATGGCCATTTCTGGCCATTTTAAAAGTTTATGATGAAATTCGGCATGTGCGATGAAAATATGATTTTAAAATAGTTGTTAGATAAAGATCATTTGGCCAATTAGATCGGATTTTTACTATTTCATAGGATGTGGCCAAAAATAATAAAATTTGCCATTTGATTATGATGAAATTCGAGATGTTCGAGCACTCGGTCCTTCCAGCACAAAAAAAAACCTGATCTAATTTTGTCAGCTGCCTCAAAACGGAAGACGAGGCAGCGGTAGGAATAAACGTACATCATGATCAGTGATGCAAGGAGTATAAAATAAATCCAAGCGAAAACAAAATTGAGTATCGTTATTCATTATAACTATTTTGCATTGAAGTACTAATTAAAATTCAAATGAAATGATTACTACTTCGATGAATCGACTTACGAAATTTTGAAGTGATTTTGCAAATAATTTTGAGTGAATGTGGTTAAGAAAACTGGAATTCTAAGTCAAAATATTGAGAAAAACTAACAAACAATGAATTTTGATTTTTCTGAAATACTTAAAATTGTCCTCCTAATCACAGAGTAGTGTAATTAATAAAGCGCAGGTAATACTCCTCGCAGGTGTTTAAGACTATTATAAGATAATCAATGTCGCCAGTATACCAATTTCCCGGATCTTCGAATTTATGAAAAACTTCATATTCAGTTTGATTGGTTAAACCATCTGGGCTGAAGAGAAGACATAGACCGACCAACAGACACCACTTCGAAATCCGATTTTTTTGGCTCAGGTAACGCCAAAACGGATAAATTTCTAGGTTGAAAATTTTCATGATTACTACAATAAAATTTTGCAGATTTTTTCAGACTATTTGAAATTTCAGATTTTGTGACGTTTAAAAATTTAAAAATGGTTGGCTTTGAATCAAACATTTTAAAAGAATTTTAATTTTCGAAATTACAGCCTAAATCAAATTTTAAAATTTTTAATCGTCACAAAAATTTGAAATTTCAAATATTCTGAAAAAAAAATTGATTGCCGCAGAACCATTTTGAAACTCTGCGAAATTCAAATTTATTAAGTTCAAATAATCAAAATAATCCTGAGTGGCAGGAATCCTAGATGTTGTTTTCAATTCTAACATATTTGAATAATCAAAATTTATCTGTTCAAAACTGGAATTAAAAAAATGTGGAGTGAAGAATTTGGACTTTGCAAATATAGCTAAATTTATAAATCTAGAATCAAAATAACTTTTTTTAAAGATTCCAAGCCGTTTTCTATATTCCAAATTCAAAATTCAACCTTTAAATAAACTTTATTTAAAATTACCGAATTTTTTGTTTTATGGATCTGAATTTTACGGAACAAAACAGGAAATTGGGTAAAGATAATATTTCAGTTCATCACCAAGATCTTAGTCTACTGTTTCCAAGCTCCCTGTTTAAAGAAATTTCAGAATTAATGAAATGGTAAAATTTAAAAATAAATTATGAACAAGTCCCTCATCCCCCCCCCCAACCCCATTTTAAAGAATGTAAAAACAGCATCAGAAATTCGGGGAAAAAATTACCAAAAACGTTATAATTTCCAGCACAATTTCGTAACATAAAATTTACAATATGGTATGGAATTCCGGTCATAAATTTTTTGCAATCTTCCAAATTAGTTTGTATTTTCGAATTTGGATTAAATAAATTCTAAAACCAAATAACTACACAATGATTTGATGAATGCTAAAATTTTGCAGTTTTCAGCCACTATCTTTCATCGAATTAATACGGAATTTTTAATTTTGATTTGTTAAATTGAAACCAATAAAATTTGAATTTTTATTTCGGCTCAAAATTAGTTTGAAATTCGGCTATTTAGCCCAGAATTGAAATTTAAGAATTTTGTTTGTCAAGGGATTAGAAATTATTTGAATTCTGAAAATTCATGTATTTAGACAATAGAAATGTAGAATTCAAAGTAAAATTAATAATAAAATATTTTGAATAAGCTTTTACTCTAGGTATAAAAAACGAATTTAATATTATCGATAAAAATTTCCAAGATTTAAAGAAAATTCATCTTTTCGACCAACTTAAAAATTAAAGAAAAATTTTTAATTTCGAATATTAATTTTTAAAATATTGTTTGATTCAATAAGGAAATATCAAAATTGTTATTAAACATTAAAAATCTTTCGACAGCAAATCCAAATGGCGAACAAATCCAAATGAGAAAATTTTAAAAATTCATCTGTTCAGACAGGGGCGGATTAACATCCAAGTAGGCAAACTAGGCATAATGCCTATAGCCCGTGAATTTTTAGGCCGTGTAATGTTCGTACTCCGAAGTGAGATAGCCTGAATTTATGCAGTTGGTTACTTTAGTACACATCAATTTAAATTCATTTAAAATAACATATTTACCTACATAACTAGAAAGTTACCGATAAATTTTTCGGGTGAATTTCAAGAATGAGGGCCTACAATATTTTCCAGCTCGTCTAAATTGTAGAAAATTTTATTTTTCAGTCCTTGCCTATTTTTTGACCATATGTTATCGCGATTGAATTAAAGTCAGGGGCCTTGCGCCTAAAACATAAATTTTTTAATGCGTAAACCAACGATTCATTAATTTTGCGTTGTATTTAGTATCGTTATCCTATTGGACAATAAATGAAACCAGTATGTTTTCCAAGGAATAAGGCTCCAATAAATTTCGCGTGATTTAATTGTGCATATGGTGGTCCATTCGTTTATCAATCTAAATATTGGACAACGTCGACCTCAAAAAGTGATTTTAAGCCATAATGCTCCCATCTCCGTGCCTTTTGGTCTTAAATAAAGTTCGATTTGCTCTAGAGGTTGTCAACTTTTGTTTAGAAATAATTGGTTTTTTGCATGTAATGCCAACGCAATCCATATTCAAACAGCCGACGCGACGTCTAGTAAACCTGTTCGACCAACTTTGTGCAGTTTGAGATGATTTGGCCCCATTTATTTTCTTGGCGATCAAAATGGATCTACATTATACACCCTAGAGAGAGTAAAAGGCTGGCCTGATTGATGCAGAGGTCAGGGTGGAAATAATTTTAAATTTTTTTGGGGTAAAATTCAATGAAAAAATAAATGGATCCATTCAGTTTCAAACCAACTGAAAAATTATTATTTTCATTTCAAAAAGCTATTACTCGTATTCCAATTTCCAACGATGACCAAAAACTCGAATATTAAATGATCGTTTTACGTGCTGAAGTATTAAATGATCGTTTTACGTGATCTATATTTACACGGAAGTTTCTTTTTGCAGCCCGGAAACCCCGAAGGCGAATCTGGCTTACTAGCTCAATGGCAATGTTTTATTGCTCTATTATTCCCGATGTCAATTTTAAAAACTTGCACACCTTCCCGATTGTAAATTCTTATGCACCCCCCGTTTTGGCCGGGTATAAGGAAGTAAGAGAGGGTTTTGTCTACAAAACAGTAAAGCATCATAATTTTATAACTTTTGTGGATTCCGAAATATTGTACTATACATACTAAAACTCAAAGTTTCGTCGTCAGGGAATACGCAATAAAGCAATGCTATTGAAAGTATTATTTTGATAAATTAAAAATTCCCCAGAACTCCCGAGACACTCGAAAAAAAAATTTCAAATCTCAAATTCTTGAGAAATGAAATTTGTCGGGAAACAAAATTCTTGGTTTATTTTGAAATATTCTATAGAACTCAATATCCCTAACTGTAATGTTAGCATTATTGATAAAATTTGTTAAGAATTTAATAGACTTAACCTAAAATTTAAATTATTTTATGCTTAAGGCCATTTAGGTTAATTTGCAATCCAGTAATCGGACTACTTTTATTCAGTCAGTAAGTAAAAGATTACAATTTTTAAAGCGAAATCACCAATAAAATGTAAAATTTTGTATTTGTTTATTTTGTTGACTGCTTTTTGCTCTATTTTTAAAATCATCCACCAGATGTCAAACATGTGACTGTAATGCCAGATACTTTAAAATTATTTACTTTTACGAGTGTTGCCACTAGTGTTGTTTGCCGTAAATATCTTCGACGCTGCAACGCACGCAAAATTAATAATTTTGAAGAATCAAGGTAAGGGTGATGAAGTAGCCAACAATGTGGAAAATAAACGTTTTGAAAAACCTACTTTTTACGCTTTTTGTAGGAAAACGAAAAGTTTAAAAATTTAGAAAATTGCGAATTTTGATATTTAATTTTAAAATTTTATAAATTAATGATAAAAATGTTATCGTTTAACTAAAATTATGACTGAATTCGATTTCGAAATATCCTCAAGCGCGGAATCCTGCTTCGTCTTTGACAACTTAAAATTTAGAAATTTCATTCCGAGATTTAAAAATTCTGTCAAAATTTAGAATTTAGAATTTTAGAATTTTCTAAAATTCCTAAAATTCACGTCATGAAAAATCTTAGAAAATCGTTCGAAATTTCGAATTCATCGGTGTAATCAACAAAATAACAAATTTTTTAAGGGAAGCTTCAATTTCCGTTTTTGACGAAATTCTGGTTTCCTCGGCAAATGTTGGTGCCTCCAAAAATTAAATTATAATATTTGACAGAAAACTGAAATAAAGTCATAGTGAGCTTAATTTCGGAAACGTCATTTTCTATTCGAAAATTCCGAAATCTCGAATTTTCACTGAATTCCAAACCGGAATTGGCCTCTATAAATTCAAAAGCTTGTTTGATTTACTGAGTTTATCAATCATCGGAATAAAATCGGGTTTTAGCCACACAAGTGTCGATTTAATTGATTTTTTTTTTAATTCGATATAGTTCAAACCATTTTCCGACAAATCAAATTTTATATTGTTTTTTAGAACTAATAATTAGCAAAATATGAATGAACGATATACGTTCGTATTTTTGATTAAAGCTAATGTAAATAAAATTTAATTTTGGCGACATAGTATATGCTTATGATTTCCATTAAAACGCCATTGCGCATAAGAACAATATTCCATGATTTAAAATAAATGTGGCAGTACTACTAGTTGAATTAACCCAAAAAGTAATCGAATCTGTGGATTTCACACAGCAAAATGTATCCTGCGGTTGGAATCAAAAATGGTATTGGCTTGGATTAAAAACCCTCAAAATGAAGTAAACATTTATGAATCACATCAAATAAGTAAAATACAGTAAACTACATCATGAATGATATGGAGACTTGTCGATACCAAGAATACACTGTCTACTATCTATGTTCCAGAATTAAAAACCCATAAATTTCATTTATGGTTCATGTTGGTCTGGTTCATGTTGAAATTTTGTAACAATAAAACTTTTCAGGTTGGAATGATAAAACACAAGTTAGCCCTCTGTAGGATAACCTTAACCCTCACATATTACTCGATTCCTTTAGAAAAGTAGCGAAGAGGTAGTGTGATAGTTGCTGAAGTTGTAAGTATATATGGTACACGAACCTAGTGTTTGTCATCGACGTTAGCATTATTAGCAAAGGTTGCTATTAATATGTAAAATAAGTTACTGAAAGCATCAGATGTCTCGCTATAACTAAATAATAAAGACACCAAAGACATTGATTTTGACAATATACAGCTTTCATCATAAATCTACATTAACGATAATCTAACACTCAACCAATTTGTTATTCACCAGGATAAATATTCTCATTGCTTATACAACAAAAAGTTTATTTTGTAACAATATCAAAATGTTGATTAAAATTTAATAATTTAACAATTTTTGTCAACGCGAAAACAATTTTTTATAGCTCAAATTGTTTGCGCATCATTAAATTAAGTAAAAGTTTTTAGTATCTAAGATTTTTATGCGAACAATTGAGTATTTGACGCTCTATTTTGATAGAATATACTAAAATGGCATTAAATTTATTACTTTGACGCCTTAAATGTTTCAAATTGAACTTTTGAGTACCGTAAGCACACACACAATATGAACAAATATTGTTTGTTTGCTCTGTATGTGTAGTATATGTGCGATGTGAAATGATAACGAGCGCGCGCTCTAAAATTTTCATTTTATTGAGCTGTAAAAAAAAACAATTTTGGAATTTTATTTTATTTACAGCATAACTTCCTCGCCTACGCTAAAATCCTCCACAAAAAGCTTTATTGATCATTTTTCAATGAAAAATTTGCATTTTTTCGATATCGAATAAATTTGTTGGAAATACCTACTATTATTGGAAAAATTCAACGATTTTTTTTTTTTGCATATTGTGATATCTTAACTCTGCATATATGTACATAGATACAAAGTAACATCCCATATTATGTATAATACAACAAACACAGTAGATTTAACCTCCCGGTATTTTTTGCTATTTAAATTAACAAGAGCTTTTGTACCGTTTGTATACAGACAATTTTGTGTTTAATTTAAAAAAAAAAAAATGCTCGAAGCTAATCTCCTTTATATTATATATTTATTTATATCTATGTAATATGTACATAACATAAGATGTATTTATGTAAAAATATTTTAATTTTAAATATGTATTTAAACATTACCCGCTTTTCATAAACGCGCTCATACGACAAAGGTAGAATTATTCTGTAAATAAAAGCTTTGTCATTTTGCCATGCAAAGAGTTTTGTTTTAATTAAAAGTCACTTAATTAAAATTTGGGTATTTAGTGTTTAACAGAAGTAAGACACAAATAATTGTTTACTGATGTACAAAGATAATTAGTAATTACGTATAACTACATACAAAGATGAACGGGTTTGTTGGTATATTTGGACTTTCCGTCAGTTTTTTGGTGAAAATTTTACATTCGTTCATGAAACCCGAATTTTTTTATTTCACTTCACGATTCCAAAAATTATTTTAGAATCCCGTTCCAGAACTCCAGGCCAAAAATGACCATCTTTACCTAAAAATCATGTTAGAACTTCAATTCTATCGATCATCAATAATTCCATCGAAAACAGTTATGAAATGGTTGAATTCCATTCTAATTGGCTAAATTTTAAGAAATAGCCGGTTAGCCATATTTCGAAGTATTAACGAAATATTCATTTAAGAATCCCATTTTCATCGAACATATCCCGAATTTCATCCGCATCGGTTAGGAAAAAGCCAATTTTAATTCCAATTTGTTAGCTAGAATTTAATCAACAGACGAATTCAGAGCCCCACTTCATCATACTCGTTTAAGAAATATTGTCAAGTTCCATCCTAAGTGGGTATATCCTACAACCTTATTTAAAAATCATTTAGCAATCCCATTTTCTTCGAGCATCTCAAACTTCATCATGATCGATTTTTAAACGGCCAAGCGTCATTCAAATTAGCCATATCTTAAGAAATAGCACAGCGCCATTCCAATTGCCCAAACTCCAGAAATTCAGCAAAGATCATTTTAAAATCTCTAATTCATCGCATACGCCAAATATAATTAGAATCGGTTAAGAAATAACAAAACCTTCTATAGTCAGCCGTATTCTAAGAAATGGCCTCTACCTATTTCAAAACTTTCATCAACAATTAGCCATTTTAGCCAGTGGTGTAACTATAAATTTCGGGCCTCCCGCAACATTATTTTGGGCCGCTAAAAATGATTCTGGTACCTATATGAACAAGTAAAGCTGTTTAGTGAAAAACTATTTCTTCCTATTGTCTACTCTTTACAATCAGATTGCTTTTTGAGAGGGAGCTAGAAGACGAATCGAAATCGACATAAATATATCGATAAAGCATCACAAATTTCGAAATAATTTTGCTAAAATGTTTTATGAGCATAAATTGTGTATTTGCAATAATTTAAGAACTTTGAATTTTAAAAGCTTTCAATTATCAAAGGGTTATGATATTTTAATTAAATTTAGAAATATTTGTTCTCCAAGGTCATCAATCATCAAAAGCTTTTAGTTTTAAGAGGGTTACAAACCAAACCATTTTACTATGAAACTTGATAATATAAAGGAAAATGATATTTTCAGATAAATTTAGAATATTTATTGTCAGTGAGCTTTAAGCTTGATAATTAGTTTATACCTATTGGGTTTGAGCCTTTTGATAATTTCAGGTTTTTTTACAATCTTTTTTGTGCAAAAATTATTTATTTGAAAAAATGTTAAGAGCTTTTAATTTTAAAAGCTTTCACTGATCGAATATTTTTAAACAATTTATCCGAATATTCCGTTACCCTTTGTAACGGAATTTTGGGATAAATTTTGAATGTTTGTTTTCAATGATTAAAGCTCTGGTACTTTTTGGATTTAAAGTTAATATTTATGAGTCTTTTCATAATTTGAGATTTTTGTTAAAATGTTTTATGAACATAAATGATGTATTTGTAAAAAATGTCGAAATTTTGGTTGTAGGAGCTTTCACGTATAGAAGCTTTTTAACACAAATCATTTAAGTTTTACTCTGAAATGTGGCATTATAAAGGAAGGAGGGATTTTGAAATAAATTTAATATATTTGTTTTAAATAAGCTTTTAGCTTGACAACTTCGTACTTTTTGGGTTTCAACTTAACTTCAAGTTTTTATTAAAATGTTTCATGAGCATAAATTATGTATTTGATCCAATATTGTCAAGAGCTTTCAATTATCAAAGCTTTCGTTTTACTCCGAAATTTGATATTCCAAGGGATGACGAAATTTTATGCCGGATTTAGAATGTTTGTTCTCAATGTAAATTATGAAGAGCTTTTAGTTTTAAGAGCTTTTCAAATCAAACCATTTGACTTTCAGATTTGATATCATAAAGGAAGGTTGTATTTTGGGATTAATTTAGAGTATTTGTTTTCAATGAGCTTTAAGCTTGATAATTTATTTATCAAATGAATCCTCGATAATTTTTATGCCTTTCCAAAAATTCCCCCTTTCATTAAAATGTTTTATGACCATAAATCATGTATTTGCAAGAAATGTCAAGAACGATTAGTTTTAAGAGCTTCCCTTATCAAAGCCTTTCAATCCAAATCATTTTACTAAGAAATTTAATATTTCAGGGGCAACGGAATTTTGCATAAAATTAGTATTTGTTCTCAATGTAAATATCCTTCGTACAAAATGTTTTGCCATTTTCGAGCCTCTCATGTGTAAGAAAACCAATTGGTTAACTTAGATTTAATAACGAATGCTAATTGGTTATATACTGGCTCAAGTGAGGGAAACAAGATTATATTTTCAGTAGGTGCTAGGTATTTTTCTATAGTTTCTTCTTGATTTTTATGAACGTCACAATGATACATACTTCACAAGCTACTAACACCAGTAAAGCAGATTACTGTAAGCTCCTTTTAACAAATCAGATTATTCTTTTTCAAATCAAACTTAACCTTTTGGAAGAGAAATTTTATCTGTTGGCAAATCAAATTCAACCTTTTCTAATCAAAATTTGATATATAAAAAGTTGAATTTTAAAGGTAAAAGGGGGAAACTTGGAGTTACGCAAAACGTATAACACAAAAAAATCAACCCAGTAAACACTAAAACCGTTGTCGTTTGATGCCGAAAGCTTTGATTTCAAACTTTGTTTTCAACCTTTCATTTTGTCAGCACCGCAAGGTATTTTTATCTCAATGGAGTCAGAATCGAGAAGAAATGGTTGAGCCTGTCGTAAGAAAATATTTAACAGCATCATGATCGATTTCTTACTTTTTTTAAATTAGACCACCGCCTTTTTTTTTAAATTTCCTGGAAATTTACCGTTCTGCCAATTTGAAAAGGCGGTCTCCGCCTAAACTTAATCTGAGCTATCTATAATCTTAAATTTGAACTAATTAAGGAAATTTCGTGAGCTCCAATAAGCGTAGGCCCCTCTCCACCGCTACGGATGCTGCCACTGATTTTAGCATAATTGGTTAAGAAACATCCCAATTCCACTCCACACTTCCAGTTCATGGATCTCTTTAATTCTTGGGATTTGATAAAATTCAACTTCCAGTTTCTTTGATTTGTTGCATAATATGAAATAGCTAAGTTCCATCATGCAATGGTCATTTTTTAAGAAATAGTAGAGTTCCAATAAAATTGGCCATAAACCAGGTCTTTATCTAAAACTCATTTTAGAATCGCATTTTCACCGTACGTATCGAATTTCATCAAAATTGTTTAAGAAATAGCCAAGTTTCCTCCTAAGAGGGCATATCCCAGAACTTTATCGAAACACATTTTTAGAATCCCATTACGATCAAACATCCGAATTTCATCATAATCGGTTATAAAATAGCTAGGTTCCATTATTAGTGGCCATATTTGATGGAATAGTAGAAATCCGATCTAATTGGTCAAATGTCAGATCTTTATCTAAAAATCATTTTAGAATCACATTTTATTGCAGTTTAAAATATAGCCAATGGCCATGTCCCAAAACTTTATCTAGAAATAATGTTAGAACTCAAATTCCATCGTTAAGTTCTAATTGGCATATTGTCACATTCTAATTGGCTATATTTTATAGGCCATGTCCCGGAACTTGAAGGAAAATCATTTAGAATCACGTTTCCGCGGAATTCACCAAATTCCAACCGAACCGGTTAAGATATTATTAAGGTCAATTCTAATTGGCAATATTTTAAGTAATAGCAAGTTCGATTAAAAAAATGTGATTTTTAATTAAAAATCATTTATGAATCTCACTTCCATCGCACATCTCGAATTTCGTCATAATCTGTATACAAATTATTCTATAGAGATTGAGTTCCATTCTCTAGTTGGCCATAAGCCAGAACTTGATCAACATTCTATTTCAGAATCCCATAAAAAAAAAATTCCCTTCTAGTTGGCCAGATCTTTATTCTAAAAGAATTTTAGACATTTAAATCGCACTCGTCGATTTTCATCGTAATCGTTTATATATGAAATGGCCAAGTTCCACCCTAAGTGTCTATATATTCCACAACTTTTCTAAAAATCATTCTAGAACCCTGTTCCCTTCCAACATCTCGAATTTGGTCATAATCAATTTTTAAGTGGCCAAGTTCCATTCTAATTGGTAGTTTCTTAAGAAATAGCCTAGTTCAATTCCAGTTAGCCAAAATCCAGAAATTTATGTAAAATTGTATGTAAAATTCAATCGAAATCGGTTGAGATATATTATAACGGAATCTTCTAATTGGTCATATTCTAAAAAATGATCTGCCTTTATACTAAAGCTTTATCAACAATTATTTTTGACTTTTCCTAGCAACATCACGAATTTCTGCGTAATCGGTTAAGAAACAACCCAATTCCATTTTAGTTCATGTGCACATTTTATGTGCACGTATCGATTTTCATCATAATCGTTTAAGAAATAGGCAAGTTTCCTCCTAAGCGACAATATCCCAGAACTTTAGAAAATATTTTTAGAACGCTATTACCATCAAACATCTCAAATTTCATCATAATCGGTTATGAAATGGCTAAGTTCCATTATTATTGGCCATATTCTATGAAACTTTAAAAATCCGATCTAATTGGATTAAATTGATATTTTCTAAAAACCATTTTAGAATAACGTTTTCATCGAACATGCCGAATTTCATCTTATTCTTTTAAAAAATAGTCAATGACCAGAAATGGCCATGTCCATCAACTTTATCTAAAAATCATGTTAGAACTCTAATTCGATCGAACTACATCGAAATTGGTTGTGACTTGGTTGAGATCCATTCTATCATACATCTATTCTATATCACAGAATTACATCTAAAGATCTTGTTAAAATCCCAATTCCGCAACGAACATCTCTAGTTTCATCATACTCCGTTAACAAATAGCCAATATGCCGGAAATTTACCAAACAAATGAATTTCTATCGACCATGCGAAATTCCAACACAATCCTTTAATAAATAAACACAATCCATTCTGATTGGTCTTATTATAGAAGCCTACTTCATTTCTAACTGGTTGTCAATATCTGAAAATCGTTATGGATCTCAGATTTCGGCATAATCGATTTTGAAAAGGCCAAGTTCTATTCTAATTTGCCATATTTTAAGAAATAGATTACTTCCATTCCAGTTGGCCAAACTCTAAAACGAGTCTCAAGTTTCATTCTAACCCGGTAAATTCTATGGTAAAGTCTAGTTTCTTTCCAGTGGTCCATATTCCAGAATTTTATCAAAAAATTCAAATTCCATTCCTATCGAACCCATCGAACTTCATGTAAATCGGTTTTAAAATTGCTAAGTCCCATTGTAATTACCCAAATGCCACACATCTTTATCTAAAGATCATTTTTGAATCCCATTCCCTTCGAGCATCTTGAGCATGTTTCATTCTAAGTACCCATGTCCTAAGAAAAAGCCTAGTTCCACTGTGGTTGACAATATCCTATTGAACCCCATTTCCTTAGTATATGCCAAATTTAAGCAGAATCGGTTAAGAAATAGCTAAGTTTTTTAATCGGACATATGTTAAGAAATGGCATAGTTTCCGAAAATTTATCAATCGGTGAAGAAATAGTTTTTTTTGAGCTCTCACTTATTGCATAAAAAACTTACATATACATTTTTAGATGGACACCGATACCACATATAGGCTGTAAAGAGTGCACAAACTTTCAGATCAACATATAAAAAAATCATATAGGCTCCACACTTCGAAAATCATTACATTTTAAGCTCAAGGCAGGGGCTTTCAAAAAACATGTCAATCCCCAAAAAAAACCGGAACTTTCAAATTTTCAGGAAGATGAAAAAAATTCTGGCTCAGCGATTCAAAACGCGTAAATTCAATATGCAAATTTTACTACGTATAAAAAATAATATTGACAACAACAACAAGTCGGGTTAAATAATTATATATATATATATATATCAACATTTAGGGGTAAGAATGAAAGTAATTTTTTATTGTAAAAGGAAATAATTTAAATTTGTTAATTTCGATTTAGAGTTTTACCAACTATAATTAAATTAAAATTAATTTAAATAATTAATTAATCGGATTAATCATAATGCTTGATGTTATTTTTTTGTGTTTTGTGTTCCAATTAAAAATTATGAAAATATTGTGTAAATTCGGACATTTTAAGCCCTCGTGTTTGTAAATATTTTATGATTTCAGGTCAACAATATATTTATACCTTCTACAAAACTTGAGGAAGCTACTCTCCTTAACGTGATTTTGCATAATTAAAATTTTAACGTTTTTCGCAAATTGATTCAGGTCACGGAAAATGTGACTACAAATTTGTTAAGATTATTAAATATTCATAATTATAAATTATTATGTTGTGTTTGTATATACCCGTTAGTTCAGCAATTTGTATTATATCGAACGGAGCTATGGGTTTCCATTACAATACGTTTATCACAAAGCAAATATCTAGATTTACAATACGGTCGGTTGAATTTTTGTGCGGTTAGATATTACTTTGGAATTTGGGTTAAAACGATTTTAGAATATCCTCGTAAATATTTAAAATTGAAAGCAACATAACTTTTAACATAAAATTTAAAATTTGTAATATTCCTTTACATATATTCCTAGTCATAGTCGTAAATGAAATCTGCTTACCCAATTTTTCCAAATTTACATAGTGTATATCCTCTAAAAAAATTACCAACCGCACACAAAAAACCAATCGTCGAATAATGTATCCTAGATATTTGGAAGGATGTAAGCATAAGTAAAAAAAGGAAACCAAAAGAATCTTTATTACCTTAATAATTCTAACATAAAATTCTTTTTTCACATTATAAAGGTTAGTTAGGTGAAGCATGCTGCTGTAATATACATTTGTACAAACTCAACAAGCATTTTTTTAATTATGAATATTTATTGGAATTTTACTTAGACATAATAATTTAGTTGGCAAATTATCCGTGACCGGAATTAATATGGAAACTACTTGCTGAGAGCAGCAAATTTGGTTAGATAAAGGAACAAACATTTTTATAACCCGGCAATCTCAAATATAGGGTTGTGGCATATTATTATTTAGATTTATCCTTCGATTTAACCAGGTATTTTTCGATTATTTCTAAAAGCATTTTCATTTAGAAATCCATTGAACTAGTTTGAGCTTTATTAGATAATAATTTTGGATTATTTCCCTGTAAGCTTATTTTCATATACCATGATAAAAGTCCAAGTATATTATCCATCTTAACTAATGCTCGCTCCATTCATATCCTCAGCTTCAATAAATTTTCGTATACAAATTTAAACAGCTTTATTCAATTTATATTCATGTACTCAGTCGAGACTTGAGAAAGTTCCACAAAAAAACTTAGAAAAACATATTTTCATTCCGATTCCTATATATGTAGCAAAATGAATACAATTTAAAATTCATGAAAATGAAAATCGTCAAGAGTTTTTTGACCCAAAACACAAAAAAAAACGTAAAAGCTTTTACTCTGTATATTGTATACGTGTGCAATGTAACTTATGTATGTATATATAGGAAATGAAATTTTAGTGAAAGTTATAACGGGAAAACAAAACTACAATTGACCTGTGTGTCATTTTCTGCATAAAAAAAAATGTTAACGTAAAAGCTTTCCAAGTTGTAATTTTATTGAAATTCATAATGTAACATTTTTTTGATGTTTTCGTAGTATAACAAAAGTAATCATCATCATCTCTCTAAATATATTCAAAAAGCTTGTCTAAAAGCATTAAATATATACGGTAGAAATGGTAATATCAAAAGAACAAAAATAATTTTGGTATTATATCCTCGTACAAACAATGTACGTAGTAGTGGGAGGTGTTTTACTATAAACCCAAAAAATAAAAAATGTTGGAGAAGGTATGCGGATGTATAAGTATACGAAATTTTATCTATATTTTAGGAAATTTTAAAGGGAAAAAGCTCAAACAATATATTATTCAAATAAAAGCTCTTTATGACACCAAATTCATAATTTTCGACAAAAATATAAAGCTCAAAAGAATTTTTTTAGTATCCACTCGTACTCGTTTACATTAATACCTATTTATGTATACAAGCTAACAAACAAACAAAAGCGCAAAAAAGCGCTTGTTTCGTTCAGACATGTGGGTGGTGTGAAAATTAGTTGCACATGAAAAAAGGCGTTTTTGAGACGATTATTCAATTTTGATAATGGATTGTGCGATGTTTTCCACCTCGAGAACAAATTTATTAACGTTTTAAGCAGTTTTGTGGTATTAAAGTATTTTATATAGATAACTTCCAACAGATAGAGATCAGAAATTGTGTAAATATGATTTAAATGACGGGTTCTTACTTTTGTGATAACAAGAAATTTATTTTTAAATATTTATACAAGAGTTGTGGAGTAGTAAAACGATGTATTCGGCTTAGTATCAGTATTCTCAAAGCTTTTAATCTGTATGACTAAAACCGTATCATCTGTTTGGATTTAGAGAGCAACACAGAACTGTAGCATTCTGTTTGTTTGTTTCCTACAAATTATTGTACAACCTTTAAACTACTTTCTATCAAATTAACCATTCATTCTAAACCAAATGAAAAGCTTCCTTTGTCAAAGATCTTAATTTCTTTCGTTATAAACTTTCAATCCACAGTCAAATTCACTAAAAATTCTCAAAGTCTCTAGCGCCCAATTATTTTATTAAATTAAATACTTATGCAAATATGTATTATAAACAGAGAGAAAAGTTTCTCTTCTCGAAAGCTTTTGGTTAGAAATTAAATAACTCAACTTGGCCTACGTACATTAATAATTTAAACACTAAACATTTGAAAGGTTACCAATTGTTTCTAAAAAAAATTCAATCTATTTCGCTAAAAGCTTTCAAATATCTAAAACTAGGTTAAACACTTTAAGCTTTTATGAGATTATATGCTATTTGTTTTCTAACTAAGTTCTTTAGAAGATAATTTTCATTAAATTAACCAAATGTTTCGTTTTTTAAAGAAAAGCTTTTATTCTCAAAAGCTTTACAACTAAATAAATATTTTACAAAATTTTGATATGCCAAATGTCTTTATTTGTTTTTAAATAAACTTTTAATCAATCCCCATAGTTTATTTGATTGAAAGCTTTCAAAGTTTTAAACTTCGTTAAATCGAATCGATCGATGAAAAATGAACGATCCGAAAACGGGAAAATTAGTCTGATTATTTAATTACTTCATTTGGCGTGAAAATATGTAGCTAGTTGCAGAGTGCTCTGAATTGTTGTAAAGAGCAACCGACAGTTCTATGACGACTGTAGTATTCGTGCTCGTAAAATTATGTTTGTTTGGTTGTATATCTCGATCACTGTTGAATGAATCATCTCTATTGGTGCATTGGACTCCGAGGAAGAAGCATATTCTAATTTTATGTTTAAATAAATATTATGTTGTATATTACTATGCTGGTACCCAGAGAAAATTGTTTCGATTTCATACATAGTAGTGTTTGAAACGGTTACTGTGAACTGTGACATTTTCATTTTTGAGTTTAATAAGGTATAATGACTTCAATAATAGTAAAAGGGCCTTGCCTAAATGGATTCAGCTTTGATTTTCTTACTGCATATTTATGTAATACTAAATCATTAATATTAGATTGTTTCGGATTAATTTATTGGTCATAATATTGTTTTGACTTTCATTTTGTCAAGAAGTTCGCAGCCTATATTTTAATTCTAGTGAGTATTGCCATACGGATCTGCCAGTGACGATAAAATTAAATATATACCAATTCATGTGAGCTTTCTGACAAAAATTGTGTATCTATTTCACAGAAGCTACACATTTGTGCATATATTTTGTAATACTTTGTGTTGGAGATTACATTGTGAAACGTGCATGTGAAGGTTATCTGATACAACGGTAAATCATTGTGCTACAAACTAAGTATAACGTGAATGTTTTTGTGATTGTTTTGCTGCTAAATACAAATCAAGGCTGGTGATCATCGATTAAAAGGTTGTATTGAAATACAGATAACAACATCAAAAGTGTGGTCAAATTGCATAAGGAACAAATGAGTACATCGAACCTTCGTCAGTGTCAGTGGCAATTAGAGGATCTCACCGACAGCTACAAGAATTTTGTAAAATTTCAAACGCAGTTCGAGGAGAAAAGTGAATCAAAGGAAATTGATATGACACTAAGGAATGAGATAAAGGAAATGTACATGACTGTTGGCCCGGACATCGAACAGCGAATTTACGAATTAAAGGTTCCGAAAAACAAACCTAACACTTCGGAGTCAGTAAATCCTGCCTTTCCCATTCAAACACCTAGGCTTCCTGAAATTGTTCTGGATATCTTTTCAGGTGATTTGATGAAATGGACTGATTTCATTAATTCTTTCGATGGCCTCGTACACAATAACAAAAATTTGGCCGACATCACTAAGTTCCAATATTTACGTAGCTCACTATCAGGGACAGCCAAAACAGTCCTAGACAATTTGGACTTTGTTGGTGAAAATTATCCGGTGGCGCGGCAGCTGCTTTTCGATCAGTTTGAAAACCCGAAAAGAATTACTGAAGAACATATGAAGGCCCTTTCACATTTAAACGTTTGGATAAGGCAATATCCAAATAAGCATGCCCTAAACGTTTGATGGAGCTTGTCAACCATTTTAATTCGCATATTCGGTCTTTAGCCCATCTTCAGAGACCTATAGAGCATTGCGATGATTTTTTAGTATATCTAATTGTCTCGAAATTTGATGCAGATACAAGGTCAAAATGGATTGACCACTCGCCAACCTCAACTATTGCTTCGTACGAGGTCGTCAAAAAATTCATCATTACAAGATGCATTAAATTGCAGAGTCAGCCAGCCATTTATTCTTTGAGACACAATCCATCGCAACCAACACTACAAGAGCCCAGACAACCTCACATGTTCCACTCATTCTCAACGAAAATATCGTCACCGACCTGCACATTTTGCAACGCCAATAGCCACTCTATTTTAAAGTGCAACCTATGTGAAGTTCCAAAGAGGCGCGAGGCTGTTGAGCAATCGAAATTATGTTTTAATTGCCTACAAATCACATATGGCCAGCAAGTGCCCCTCCAGCAGCACATGTCATGTGTGCCAACGCATGCACCATACTATGCTTCATTTAGATGGTGCCATAACTTACAAAACTACCGTTCCTGTGAGTTCTGCTGACGCAGTAATGACAACTCTACAGCCTACTTCACAATCGATGGCAGCAGGGACTTCTGCTTCATCAACCGTAACATTACCATCACAAAGGTCGTCATACATCATACTTGCTACAGCTCTAGTTATTGTGTATGATACATTTGAAACTCCATTCATCGGCCGTGCTTTTTTGGACTCTGGGTCACAGTTGAATTTTATGACGACATCACTAGCTACACGGCTTGGCTTACGATTAACAAGCACGACCAAAATCATCTCCGGAATTGGTGCTACATCAGTACCAGCGAATCACAGCACAACAGTTCTCGTTAAATCTAGAACTAGTAATTTCTCAGCAAACATCAATTGCTTGATTTTGCCTAAAATAACAGATTGTCAACCAAGCGTGCCAATCAGTAGATCTGATATTAACATCCCGGCAAATCTTCAGTTCAGTTTTCAGCATTATCGACTAAGGCGATTTACGACCAAATCAAAATGTTTTGGAAGGTAGATGAAATACCAGAAGGTACCAAGGCTATCAGCACATTTGATCATCCAGTCGACAAACACTTTGCGGCCACACACACAAGAGACATTGATGGCAGATTTATTGTTCGCTTGCCATTTAAAAAAACTCCGGCGATCCTGGGTAACTCATCAAACATGGCAAAATTACGATATGGTAATTACGAACAAAGTGGAACACGTTTGTTGCTAATCGAGTCAGCGACATTCAAAATTTATGCGAATCACATCCATGGATACACGTGACATCCAAATCCAACCCAGCGGATATTGTCTCCCGGGGCATGAAGGCGGCTCAATTATTAAACTGCGAACTTTGGTTTTTGGGTCCATTATTTCTACACTCACCTGAGCACGAGTGGTGTGTTAAATTTTCGTCGAGTGCGAACATTAACGAAATTCCTGAAGCAAAAATACCTATGAAAACCACGCTTACCTGCAATAATACTCCAAATTACATTACACAAATTCTGGATAATATAAAACACAGAAACGACTATCAAAAGGTGGTTGCTACAATGTCGTATGTCAGTCGTTTCATAAAAAATCTAAAATCATCTCCTAAAGATCGAATACGACGACCGCTCGATGCAATCGACTATGAGGCTGGTGTTTAACTCATTGTATATTTGGTTCAACATGAGTGCTACAAAGATGTTTTCAAGGAGCTACGCAAGGGTAACTCAATCAAGGATGCAAACCTAAAATCTCTATCGCTCTTTCTAGATCAAGCTGGCATCATTCGTATTGGAGGTAGATTACAGTTTTCATCACTGGCGTATACAGCGAAGCATCCCATTCTGCTCCCGCCTAGACATTTTATAACAGAATCACTACTCACCTATCTACATAGAAAACATCTGTATGGGATCAGTTTTGGCCAATAAATGGTATACAGTTAGCGAAGAAAATTTGTAGGCAATGCGTACGTTGCTCCATACTTAGACCACGCACTGTTTCGCAGTTAATGGGAGATTTGCCTTCCAAGCGTGTGAAAATTGCACCAGAATTTTACAATACAGCAATGGATTTTTGTGGTCCCGTTTTCGTTCATCATACGGTTCGGGGTAAACCGCCAACCAAGACATATATCTGCATATTTGTTTGTCTAGCCACCAAGGCTGTTCACATGGAGCTCGTTGCAGACCTCTCATCAAGTGCATTTCTCAACGCTTTATCGAGATTTACAAGCACCAGGGGACTTTTCAAACACGTTTTCACCGATAGAGGTACAAACTTTGTTGGAGCCAACTCTGAGTTGAACACATATACAAGATACGGCAGTCAGATGAAATTGAACAGGAAATTAAAACAATGTGCAGAGATGACCACATCAACTGGCACTTTTATCCTCCAAGTGGTCCTCATTTTGACGGACTGCATGAAGCTGCAGTCAAATCGGCTAAATTTCATCTTCGCAGAGTGATGGCAACCGCTAGTTTAACGTATGAGGAATTGAACACCCTCGTAAAACAGGTCGAGGAGGTGCTCAATTCACGTCCTCTGTATGCAAAACAAACAGCCAATGCTGATGAAATATTCATACTCACACCAGGTCATTTTTTAATTGGTCGTCCATTCGTGAGCATTCTAGAAACAGACATAAGGGAGAAGAAGGTGCCTCTAAAACAGCGATGGGAAATGTTGGTTCAATTAAAGCAGCATTTTTGAGATAGATGGTCAAGAGACTATTTACAATCACTCCAGCATACACGAAAATGGACAACAGAATCGCGAAACATTGAGGTTGGCGAAATCGTAATCATTCGTGATGACAATATACCGTCTCTTAAATGGAAAAAGGGTCGGGTCACTGAGGTACATCCAGGATCCGACGGACTAGTAAGAGTGGTTACTCTTAAGACTGCCACTGGACTTTTGAAACGTCCACTCACCAAAATCTGTCCATTGCCAATCGATACATCAGAGATTGAATCATCCGTTCAAGGGGGGGGGGGGGGGGGAAATGTTAACAACACATAAAATGCTGTACCACACTGTGTCGCGTCGGACAACACAAATAATTTACTAAAAACAGTTATCATTGAACGGATTATAAAAATCTATATAATTTTTTGTTCTGTAAAAATAAAATAAAAATACCTTCACTTGTTATTTAAAACTCAATCCGAAAAGTCGTGTTTTATTTGTGTCTTCAATTGTAAAACTAAAAATAATAAAGTGCTTCAAAATACATTGTGATTTGGTGATTTCAATTCTTCATTTTGAATTACCAAATAATTATCCTTACGATAAAATAATCGTAAGCGTCAACACAAGTAAGTAGTATAAATGTATTTTTTATGATCTTTATGTTGTAAAATTGGAGCAGTTATGAGAGCTATTTTTAGTTTTACGAATCTTTCTTCGCAGAACGCGCTGACCAAATAAAAGGAATATCTTTTTTCAAGAGAGAGTTTAAGGGTTCGACCAATTCCGAGGATCGTAAGGTAAACCGCATGTAGTAATTACGATGTTCAAGAAAACTTCTTAATTATGTTTGATCCGTTGGACAGGAAAATTAATAATGCATGATATTTTGTTCGTACCAGGTTTTATAACTTGGTCAGTTATATTATGGCCCATAAAAGTTATCTCTTTTCTGAAGAAGTGGCATTTAGTTAGTTTTAATTTAAGGTTGAACTTACGAAAACAGTTAACATTTTAATTTAGAATTATGATCTGATAAATGTAACCGTATACTACCACCACGTCATCCGTATATATGAAACATTTTATCCCTGTCAAGCCGGAAAACACTGAATTTATCAGTCTTTGAAATGAGTTTGGCCCACCATTTAAACCAAAGAGCAAACGAATAAACTCAAAGTAACCTGCTTCGGTACTAAATGTTGTATTCTCACTATCTTGATCAGCCAATTTAACTTGATGGTACCCGCGTTCTAAATCTATCGTAGAAAAGTAGGATGCTTTACCTAATTGATCTAATATATCTAGTACATTAGAAATAGGAAATACGTGATTAATTGTGACATTATTTAGCTTTCGAAAATCGACCACTACTCGAAATTTCTTCTCACCATCTTGAGATTTTTTTGGTAATGGTGAATTCCACGGACTAAAACTGTGTTTAATTACGCCATCGTTTAACATCTGATCCACATGACTATATATTTAATTATTTCTTTGTTGAATGCGGAAGTCGGGAAGGTCTAATAAGAACTATAGCTTAGAATTAGGAAGTAATGGTATGTCATGCTTAATAACTGATGTAAACCCTATCACCAGACAAATAGAAAATGTCAAGAAGCATTTGTCTTTCTTCGACATTTAAATGACCTGTGTCTAAATTTTCTTCCAGTTTTATTCAAATGATTTTCAATTAAATTATTCTGATCAGATTGGTTATATTATGTAGTAATGTACATCATATATAACCAACTGTTTTACCGGATACCTGGAACGATGAATGTTAGTTGAACTATTTTCTCAGATCTTTTTGGTATTAAACATCTAGAATCAATTTTAATTGGACTAGAATAAAATTGAATAGCAACTTTTGAGTTTGAATCTGAGAAGATTTCCAATTTTTCGTCCTAATAATTACATATTTATTTTTATGGAGAAAACCTTTTCCCAGAATATCTTTTCCCGGAAACGTATCAGGCGTCACGTGAATTGAATAACATAAAGTTACATTATTTGAGAAATAAATGTTCGAATTAACAACACCAAGCGAGCTTTCTTGTTCGAGTGTAATTCTATTTACAACGGATACTCTTAATCTAGACCAATCAAGGTAATATCAGCTCCACTATCAAATATAAAATATGACGTTTCATCAATTAAGGAATCGGCACCCAGAAATTCCATCTCTCTCTCTTTGGAAACTCACACTTGCCAAGTTGTATCTTGAGGTTGAATACCGAAAGTCTTATTAGAACTGTACTTAGGTTAATTCAATAGCTTTTTAGGATTTCTCCTACTACGACAATGTCGGCCAAGTAGACGTAACATATTTTTGATAGTAATCCCTGAAGCACATTGTTCATGGCCCGTTAAAAGGTCACCGGACAGTTCTTTAGACCAAAAGACATTCGACAGACCTGGAAATGACGTTTGTCCTGCGAGAAGGCTGTTTTGGTTTGTAAATTTTCATCCATTAATATTTGTTGAAAGCAAATTTTAAGTCCAAAGTCATGAAATTAGTGGGTTTTCCTAGATTGTCTAGTATTTCCTAAATTTGGGGGATGAGAAATTTATCATCGACTGTCTTTTCATTTAACTGTCTATGGTCCATGACAACTCTTATTTTTCTTACTTTTGGCGCATCTGCCTTTTTCGGAATAACCCAAGTTAGTGCCGAATAAGAGCTATTTAAGTGACGGATAACGCCGTTATTTAAAATTTCTTGAATTTGTTGTTCCATATCCCCTTTAAAGTATTGTCCTGGGTTTAGGTATGTTTTAGTGTAAACGGGTGTTTCATCCCATATATGTATTGTATGTTTGATGCCCATTGTTGCAGATAACTTTTCATTTGGTGTAAGTAATACAGCTTGATTATTATGAATGGAATTAATGAGAGCTTTTTCTTCAATTTTATTAAGATGGTCTGTCCAAATTACTTTTTTGTTATCTTCACTACTGATTTATGCATTACCAAGAATTGAAATTAGTTGTATGGTTTTGAAATTGTTGAGTTTCAATTTGAGTTTTTGCGTAGTGGCCTTGTATAAACCAGATTGAAAGGTAATTTTATCATTTAACTTTCCATATTTTGTTACCATCCAGCCACCATTTTCTGAAGCACTGAATGTAACTGTATGGTGGTAAAAATTCTTGGCCGGGTCGTAACGACAGAACTTAAATAAATGGTTTAGGGAAATTGTGTTGTAACTATAATCGATATTGTCGTTCATTTTGGCCATCGATTCTGATCCTAGAACGCCGTCAAAAAATTTATGAAAATCTAATTCATATAATACGTTTGAAGGGGTAAGTTTTCTAGAAGACTATTATGTATAATGTGGGGCTTAATAATATTTTTATTAGCGCCCAAAGGAAGTTTAATGTTCCGTATCTGACTCTAGATCCGCTTGAAAATTTTCAAAATCAGAATCTTCACTTTCATCTAAATTTTCCGTGCTCCGTGATTATTATTGACCATTTTTTTTTTGATATTCGACTGCCTGGACCTTAATGAGGGATCTATGACCATTGCTTCGTAGGCAGATCCATTTGGTGGTTTATTATTAAACGTATTGGGTTCTTTTGGTTTCGAATATCCTAAATTAAATTTCGATTCAGCGAATTATTGCTCGATATTATTTCGTTGCTACTATATTTACATAAGAATAAGTTCTGCAGAACATTTACCATGTAAGCATCTGTAGAAGACGCAGAGTTCTGCAACATCTCTGCGATGCTGTAAGCTGTCTAGTTCTTGAGTAAGTCTGGGATTCCGTATTATTCTGATAGCGCGGCGTTGAACCCTGTCCAATAAGTGGAGGGTGGTACCAGACGCACCTCCCCAAACTTGACAGCAATACTCTATACATGGTCGGATGAAGGTTTTATATATCTGGAGAACTTGATGCGATTTGAAAAACCTTCTGCATCGATTCAGGAACCCGAGTTTTTTTGAAGCTGATTTAGCTAATGCAACAATGTGTTCATTCCATTTGAGTTTGTTACTTATTTGAACACCAAGTAGTCGAATTGAGTCGCAACCCACAAGGATATGGTTTTTTACCACAAATGGGTAGTCGTTGCGACTTTTTTTACGTGAGAATGTGCATATTTGTGTCTTTTTTTCGTTAACTCGTACTAAATTGTTGTTACCCCACTCAAATATTGTACTTAAATCGGAATTAAGAGAAGTTACGACTTCTGACCGTTTATTATTTAGATCTGTAATGCTAGGCTCTGCCTCGAATGAAATAGAAGAATGCAATGTGGCATCATCCGCAAAGCTATGGGTTGGGGTTACAGTGCTATCCAGCAAATCGTTGATGTATAGCAAAAACAGGGTCGGTGACAAATTTGATCCCTGAGGGACTCCGGCATTTGGGGAGTGCGTCGATGATGATCTCCCATTAAGCACGACGCTGATTTTTCGGTCATTGAGATAGCTTTTAATCCATCTGGTGGTCATCGAGTCCAGCCCGTATGCCACAAGTTTACAAATAAGATTCTCATGCCATACCTTATCAAAAGTCTTGGATATATCCAAGGCAACTGCAAAGGCCTCTCCGTGGTGTTCTAGGGCGAGATTCCATTTGTTCGTCACATACGTCAGGAGATCGGTCGTGGATCGGCTTTCACGAAAGCCGTATTGCCTATCCGAAATTAGTTTGTTAATTTCAAGATATCTAACTATATGTTGATTGACGCATTTCTCAAAGACCTTAGCGACGGCTGATACAATTGATATTGGCCGGTAGCCCGAAGGGTCAGTTTTGTCACAATCCCGTTTCAGTACGGGTTGTACCATTGCATTCTTCCAGGCGTTCGGGTAGTCACCTTGCTTATATGAAAGTAGGAAAATTTTAGATAATATTGGAGCCAATTCACTGGCAAACTCCTTCAATATTCGAACTGGAATTCCATCAGGTCCGGTGGCCTTGTTTGCATTCATTGACTTTAGATTAGTAAAGACAATTTCCTCCGAGATGACGACGGGGCTCATTTTAGAACCACAATATGGAATTAATGGAGGTCCAATTCCATCTGGGACAACTAATGTCGAGTTCGATTTGAATACGCTCGCCAATAAGTCGGCTTGTAAATATGGATCCACCACCAATGCGCCGTCAGCACGTTTCAATGCTGAAACAGATGTTTTCGAAATATTTGCAACCGATGCGACCATGTGGTAAAAGTTGCGATCGGAGATTTTCAACTCGGAAGCCACATTGGCTTTCTTGTTGTCGGCTCTTTTTGCTTCTCTACCACAGGTTTTTTTGCAGGTGTTCCGTACCGTTTTGAATTCCTCATAAGAAATTTCGTTGCGTTTATATTTTTTGTCTGCCGCTTTACTTTGTTTGGCAGCTTTGGTGGCTTCTTTTGAAAATATTTTAAAATTTTGATTGGGGTTGGAAAATGATGAGAATATAAATTTATTCATTCCATGTAAGACGGTGTCATTAAAACTGGAAACGGCGTCGTCGATGTTGTTGTTATGTAGGCAATGGCGTTCCCAAGGGAAATGTTGAAAAAATTACCGTAAACCATCAAAATCAGCTTTATTAAAATGCCAAAGACGCCTTGGCTGCTGTCTAGATTCTAGTGGTGTTTCGACAGATATTTTTGTGGTTATTAAGTTATGATCAGAATTTCCAATTCTAGTTTCGACATGGGCCTTCATGGAATGAGGGATTGATGTCAGACAGAGATCCAGAATATGAACTCCTCTAGAATTTTGGCATTCAAATGTGGACTCACTAACAATCTGTGTGAGGTCATGCGAAACGGCAAGCCATTCCGCATGGCGCCCAGCGACATTTGTATCTTTGTGATTCAACCATTGTTTATGGTGGGCATTAAAGTCACCGACCATAATTAATTCGCATTCGGGATGTTGATTGCGAATATCGTCACATTTGTCTGATAAGCCCTCTGTACAAGCTAATTAGAAAAAGAGTTTATTAGGAAGAGACATTTTAAGCACAATAGTTTGAGCGGTTTTTGAAAATATTTCGTACTTTTATGTGGTTTTTATGTGTATGTGGTTTTTAACGAAGATGCACAGTCCACGTTGCAACTCAAAAGCTTGTTCGAACTGGTAGCGCTTGAAGTAGAATTCGTTTTCGTAGATGTTCGACGATACTTTTGTTTCCGTTAGAACTAATATGTCGGGTTTACGTGATCCGAGATGTTGATGTGCGCAATTTTTGTTAGTCACGAGACCTCTGACATTTAGCCCATTTCGTATGATTGTTTCATTTGATGTAAGCCCTTATTGCTACTAAAACCGACCTATATTTACCCTCTCAGATACGTTAGATTGCGGTGAATATATGGCCGTTTTAGAGTCCGTTATTTCGAATTGTTTTAGTAGCTCTTGGTATTCATGGCTTTTAAATTGAGATCCATTGTTAGTATGGATTGTTTCGGGTACTCCGTAAACGCAAAACCCCGTTTCTGGAAGAAAATTTATTAATTCACTCGATATCTAACTCAACGTTTTAACAAAATAAATTTCGTAAGATGGTCCAATACAATTAATATGGTAGTTCTTCCCTGGATAGAATAAGGATAAGGCCCCAACAGTTCTAATGTCTTTTTAATTCCTACGTGCAACGCTACTGGTTGGTTATATTTCTGTCCTATAATCCACGTTTTCAGACTGACTGGTATCCATAATTTTCAAACCGATAAGTCTGATAGTCCGTCATTATCCTTTGGCTTTAGTCTTATAAAAATGTGGGTACCATTAACTCGAAAAGCAGGATATTTATTTGGCTCTTTCTGTATTTTAGTCCTCAACTCCGGATACTCGTCTCCTTTAAAATGCTCGGACTCTAAATTCAGTACCCCATCAATTTTTTCCAAACTACTATTATACTGTTCCATCGTGTCACAATAAATTCTTGAAAGAGCATCCGGCACCACATTGGATTTTCCTTTTTGATGCTCAATATTAAACCGAAAGCCTTTAAGTTTTAGGCTCCACGTTGCCAGCCTTCCACTTAACACTTTTTGACTCATAAGCCATTTCAGACTGGCGTGATCAATTATCAGAGTAAAATCATGCCCTTCCACATAAGGTCGAAATTAATTAGCTAAGATAGCCGCTAAACATTCTAGCTCAGTATCTGGCATCACATCTAAACGGTATTTTATAATTTGCATTTATCAACACTGGATTGGAAGTTAGTGCCCTCTTAAGGATTTCATACGATTCTTGCGCAGCTGTCGTCCACTTAAATTGACTTTTTCCAAGGTAATCCATTTTAGGGGCTGTGACATTCGCGTAGTTATTAATAAATCTACGGTACCATCTGGCCATATTCCATACCATTTTTTGTGGATTAATTCTTAAACCGTTTTCCCCTGTATGTCCTTAGTAAGTCGGCGACTAGCTCTATAACAAGACAAAGTGCTCCTCAAGACATCAAGATAGACGAATATCTTATCCTGAAGCTCATGCGGTATAACTTATTGCATCAACCGGCATATTGATTGGGCTGCATTATACAGCCCAATCGGCATCACTGTGAAATGGAAGAGTAGCCGCCCCGGTAACGTAAATGCAGTTTTGTCTCGTGAGGCTTCCCCCAGTGTAATTTGCCAGAAAGCGTCATTTAGGTTGTAGTCTACCAAGAAGTCTGTCGATTGTGGGAAGTGTGTAAGCGTCCTTTCCTTTTATCATGTTAACTTTACGTGCGTCTAAACAAAGTCGAGTCTTACCATTAGGTTTTTGTAGAAGGGTTACCGGTGAGCTCCAACCAATTTTGCTAACTTCGATTACCCCCAAACTAAGCATTCGATCAATATCTTTATACAATATGCCTGCTTAACTGGCGAAATGGGATAATACCTTTGTTTGATAGGTTTACACCCTTTTAAAATCTCTCTTCCATGTGCGTGCTTGTGAGTTTTTCCTAGCCCGATTTTAGCGATGGACGTCCTGCATACTGAGTTTGATCACTTAGAACCGTTGAAATAACAAAAACCATCACTGAATTTGGTCCGAGATGGAGCACGGTGTGACAAGCACTATACCATATACCAAATGACCTCAAATTATTTGGTTTTTTACTCACTAAGTTTAAACACAAAATATAGAGTAGAGTACAGCAAATTGTTCATAAAATATCGAACCATGATTACTTTATAAAACTATCAATTGCTACTTTTAAACTGTGTACATTTTTAATATACGGGAAATTTACTAAACTCATAAAAATCTTGAAAATCGTTTTTTGCTGTATTAAATACAATTTTTATCTCTAGATATTTTCGTTCAATTTTTTTTTTTTTTTGTTTGCTGTTGCTGCTCAACTTTTAATCTAAATCCGGAAATTATTGTATTGAATCTACAAATCATATACCACCCAGATGAATGGCATTTATATAGATACTCGTGTACATCTAGATTGAATTTGAAACCAAAAAAGTATTTCAGTGTGTGTGTGCACCATTTTTAATGGCAACATAAACATTTTATCTTGATGCTCAAGTTTTTCATTTAAGTTTTTGATTGTTATAAAAAAAACGATTTTTTAAAAAAAACTTTTTTCTTTCTTATCTTATCTCTCTTATCTAAAAGCAATCAAAAAAAAATATTTTTTTTTTAATTTTCCCTTATTATGATACTTTAGTCTTATACTCGATGTTTCCATTTTCTATTATTACAACTTTTATTTGATTGGTAGTTTCAGTTTTCCAAGTAATTAAAACAATATTGAATCGATGTAAAGAATAATAGTGGAATCACGGATGGAAAGAAAATGAAAGAAAATTAAGAAAATATACGAAGCGATCGAAGAACAATATAAAAAGTTTTGGTTTGGACATTGGGATGGTTCATATGTTCTGTTGTGTTAATGGTGTGCTGAATGATATAATTTTACGTTTCTGAATGATTTTGTTACACAACACAAAAGAAAATGGTCCCACTAATATTCTAATTTACTTCAAAAAATTTGTTTGTTTCTATCTGTGCAATATTTTTTAAGGCAGTCCCACCTCTCTCGCATTTCACTTTTAAAGCCCTACTTTACGAAGTAGCAAAATCGAGGACATACGGCTATAAACCTGTTTTGCATAGACCACCCACACATTGCATTGCTCCAAGCCAGCCTATAGTATTATGTGAAAGGTGAGTCGGGACAGGTATTAAATTGTTCGTTACTCTAAATAATAAAAACAGAGTCGCTCATGGTGAGGCACGAACTCGGCACCTTCAGTTTATTAAGACTGCATTTCATTTCTGTTTTCCAATGAAACTGCGCTTGCCATTTTAGCCATGTGGCCCAGTTTTGTAAATACTTTTCATATTCTGAATCTTGAGATCCTCAAAATTTGTCTTTTTAATAAAATCATTTATGGTCTAATCGCTAGCATTCCAGCGGCATCTACATTAAAATAAGCCTATAAGACTAACAAGTTTTGTCTTTATTATCAGCTCGCTTCTCACAGAGATTTAATGATTTCTCTCAAATAGATCCTAACCTTCAAGCTATTTGTAAGCAGAGTGTTATTATTAAAGGTTTACTTGGAACCTTTCAGATTGATTTCAATGTTTTGGCAGATTTTTAATAAACATTAAACTATAAGGCTTCGAGTGTTTAATGCTCAATAAAGGAGCTGGATTTGGTGATATTTTATGGACAAATCACTTAGTCAAGACGTCGTCATGTTGGTTTCTAATATCATTGGATTTCTTCTGATTCGAAGATTGGCTTCTTCAGGGTAGATGATTTTATTGCAATGAAACTTTGCAAGGGGTTATGCTATATCGATACATTAACCTTGGCATGCTCCTAAAAAAATAAAAACATATTTGATAGGAGCGACGAATAAATTGGAAGTATTAGACTACACCCTCAAAAATTGGTGGTTTTCATCGAATCTCCAATGCAAACAAAAGTGAATATTACTGTTGTAACGCTCAAGTAATGATCGCTTCTTAAGTCAACCCCAAAGCAATCTTTCATTTCAAAGGCTGCTCAAAAAAATATGAAAATCCAGGCCCCAAGCAATATTTTGTTGACGGATGCAAAAATTTCGTTTTCCTACTAAAGCTTGAAAAGTATGATTTTTCTCTGTTTTCCATGCCCAAAACGTTTATTTTCTGCATTATTGACTACGTAGTCAACACGTCCTTCTTAACAACGTGAAACTACCCTTATTTATTTTGTGTATAGTAAATAACTAAAAAAATCTACGTTATTCTAAAACCGGTTACCGTGCCGGTAGCCATCATTTTGGATTCGAAGATGTTTACGGCAAATAATTATAGTGGTTAAACTCGTAAAAGACGATATTTTTAAAAAACCTGGCATAACAATCAGATTTAACCTACATAAATATTCCAGCATCAGTCTGCAATTTATATATAGACATTTTAACTCACGTTGCCAATTGAATGCATTCTCAGCAAATCGCTACTAATTACCACCAACCGAAGAGCTTCGTGATAGGTATCATTCGCAAACCGGGAAATGCTGACTTTGTTTGTAGTCGGAATCAAGATAGTGTTTGAAAAAAATCAGTGTGTGCTGAACACTCACAACCACAATTGTAAGTATCCGGTTATAGAACAAGGCAGTGCAAATATAAAACAAACAAATTTGAACTTGGATAAACCTATAATGTCCAGCTCCTATTTGAAAATTGCTAAGAATTAGTACGTTTTAGAGTATTAACGGGTTAGAACCCTGTAACTCAAAATCTAAAACGTTTATGTGAATTTTTTCTAACTTTGTGAGTTCTGGTATTTTGATTGTCCATCAGAATATTCGTAGCCTTATAGAAAAAACTTTGATGTTTTAGTGGCCTTTTGGACTTGAGTCTTTGATTAATATTCCTACAAGAGCTACACCATCTACATCTACTTGCATCGATGAATTATTTGCCCGCCTCAGGTCAAATAATCTTTCGTGCTTATATCATCGTCCTGAGTTTAAATGATCCATCTTTACCTCTTGATCAATTTCTAAACACTATTTTGACGTTAATAGAGCAATGTTACACTTATTCTCGGATAAATAACATGACTTTCATATACACTTCCTAGGCAAATTTAAAAAAAAGAAACCAAATGCAATAAATTAAAAAACCATCCTACGAATTTAAATCTTCTTGAAACCTATGAGCATTATGAGCATTTCTTGATCCAATGATTTCGAGAAACGAGGTTTAACATTTATTCCAAAATCTAGAGAACTCTGGAGATATGAATTCTTAATCGCAATCTCTAGTTCCAGTCAATAAGCCAAGTTCATGTGCCGTTTAGATTAGAGACAAAAATTTGCTTCATTTGACTTATAAGAAGACTGGCTCGCGCGGCTTAAGTGCGAATGTAAGGGGGCTATTAAAACCTATAATTGTACTGCGGATTTCGAAAAACGGCTCCAGAAAAGAATGAGCTCCAAAAACAATAAAAAGGTAAAATAGGATTAAGAGTGATCCTTTTTTAATCGCCAGGAAAATAAATGGAGCCATATAACCTCAAATTGTGCAGAGTTAGTTAGTCAGACAGGTCTATTAAACGTCGGCTGTTTAAATCTGCAAAAAGCGAATTGTTTCTAACCAAAATTTAAAACATTGCATTGTGCAAAGCAACACCTACACAAATCGTTGGAGATTTGGAAAAGTCCTCTGGAACGACGATTGAAGTTTAATTGTTTGCTTTGCAAGTCAGTTTGTACGTGATACAACAAAGTCTTAATTAATTTCTAACATTCATTTCTATTTTTTTTTCAACAAATCAAAGAACTTAGCGCCATTTTGAGATAACCCGTAAGACTCTTGCAAAAAATTTAGAAAATTAACAAAACGCCGAATTTCACTTGGAACAAAGTCATTGCTATTTATTATATCAAATAGCATGAATCTCAGAGATTTGCTCATATAGTGACTATATAGCAGTGATCGCATTTATGTGGCACGCGTGCCAAACTTGGCACGTTTAGAAATTTGTCCGACACGCCAAAAAAAATTTAGTTTTAAAAATCGACCATTTTTGCAGTTATTTTTACAAAAAAAATGAACAAGACGCTTTTAAAGTTTTGATAAAGTCCTAATATGGAAATGTTTGGCAATGGGAAAGCATTAATTTTATTTTTACATAATATAACCTTTACGAATACCAAATATGTATATTCGAGAAATACGGAAAGCTTAAAAGAAAACTGCTACTGGATTTTTGAACTTCGCGGGCTTTTGACGTCCAGTTGTTACAAGTTTTTTTGTTATATTGATTCACCTGTCCCTAACGTATCATAACATTTGTAGCTATATTGGATGCTTAGTTAATTATTGGCTGTCGAAGAGGTTCTCGGCAATTTAGTTTTTGGAACATGAAGAAATCGCATGCCATGGCCGGCAAATACGGAGGCTGAGCCATCATAACGTTGTCGGTTTAGGCGAAAAATTTACGAACAAGCAGCGAAGTGTAACTTCCAGGTAGTACTCCTATATTATTACTGCCTGGTAGGTGGTGTTGGTTTGGTGTTAACGACCATTCATTGGTTAGAAAACAGGTTTGTACTAAAATTTTCTTCTAGGAAAGTTTCAAAACCCGCCACCTCGATTTATCATTTGAGTATGCCATAACTAATTCATTTATCGTCATATATGTTGGTTAAGTCAGATAATAAATTTCAATAGGATTGGTGCTTAATCGCAGAAGTTCCGTTTGGAGCAGGGATTGAGTTTTTTATTCTTAATTCAACAAATAGTCCAAGACACTGCTAATTATATTTTGTACATAAATTTAAACCTATTTAAATTTATATTAAAAAAAAATTTCCCAAAAAGAAATTTGTTTTTTTAATAGATAACCAATCCAGGCCTTTCCTACAGTCCCTGCACCAAATGGAACATGCACGTTTGTTAATAGAGTTTAGTGAAAATTCACATCTAGGGTATTAAGCCGATTCAGTAAGTAGTTCCTAATAGAAAAATCTCTGAATAATTCCTGCGGCCATATCAACTGCGGTCGGATTTCTTTTATTTTTACATACTGGCCAATACAGAATTTCTTCTCAGTCTCCAGCATCAAATGTAACAAGCATATTTGTTGACGGATTGTAGTGAAATTTGATATCTGAAATATGTTGTAGATATTATAAATAGGTCCTAATAAGAAAAACCTATTATTTCATGGCCTGGAGAATTTTTCGGCCTTAAAGTTGAGCTGAGGTCACATATTTTATATTGAAACATGGCCGTATGATGTATTTTGGAACGCTACTTGTACAGTTTTTTCCTCCTCCAGCACAAAGTGGAAGTGGAGTTTAATTTCTTAAATAAAATATTTAAATTGTGTGGAATTTTTTATTTTTCTGGTCCCTCCTCTGAGCTTTTAAAGCTATAATCAAAATAGCAGAGAAATGCGATTAGCATTTAAAAATTTAAATTTTTAGTTTGGTTGCTTCTTTGGAACTTTAAAGCATATACTAAGATTTAATTATGAGTAACTCAACACTTAAAATCAACAAGGTTCGAAAACCAGATCCTTGCATGAACTGAAAGCACAAGCTAATAAACTGAATCAATTCTAACTCAACCTTAATCCAACCACAATTCAGCCCTCATTTCAACCCTCAACAATCTCCAGTTCAATATAGTCGGAGAACTGCTTGCTTACAAAAACTCATTTCAAACTTTTCAATCCTAATGCAGCCCTTAACTTAACCCCAATAGTGATTAAGGAAAATCCGGACCCTAGGCAATCTTTCATTTCAAAGCTTGCTCAAAACAATAAAAAAATCCAGGCCCCAAACAATATTTTGTTCACGGATGCAAAAATTACAGGCTACGCGGAAATCAGGTACTGTTTGTAAAAAATCAGTGTACGCTGAATACTTAGAACCACAATTTTAAGATACATAAAGGGCTTTTAGTAAATTATACAATATACATTTTTTTACAAAATCATTATTATATCAAGTATTTTGTCGTATCAAGTATTTGTTTTAGTACAATCTCAACTTGCATAAACCTAATGTCGAGCTCCAATTTGAAAATCGCTTAAAATGAGTAAGTTTTAGGGTATCAACGGGTTAAAACCATGTAACCCACAAATTAAAAAATTTATTGCCGTCACAAATCGGTTTGATCCAAACAGAATTTCGACATTTCATGGTCTTTGTCACGTATTTATCACAATCTTTTGCTATGTGAATTTTTGACACAAACAGAATAATTGTTCGGTCGACATTCAACACGTTCGCCTTAGCAAATCAGGATGACAGGACCTTGCTTTTAAAATCGAACAAATACATGACTGACGGGGAAATATTTCAAAAAATTACTACACGATTTAAGCAGCAATTCGTGAATGTTGGGGAATATTTTTCAAATAAATGTCACAGGTTTTGGACACAGTATAAATAAAAATTTTAAATTTTGCCGGCGACATAACCTCACCTCACCTGTACATGTATTTTTCATTCGTAACAACTTTAAAAAAATTTCTAGAAACAGCTAAATCGTTTTATTTTGTACAATTCAAAAAGTTTTATTTAAAGGAATTGTGTATTACAAAATAGCTTGACAAACGGAACGGATGCATTATGTTTTGTGAAATGGACGGTGTGGGGCGGATAAAAAACGGACGGAGGGGAGCAGATACATTCTGTTTAAATTTTTATAAGGGTTAAAATAACGCGTCGGTTGTTTTATTGACACAAATTTTGTTATTCGCTTTTTAACACATCTGGATGATTTTAAAAATAAAGCCACAATGGGTTAAAATACCTAACAAAAACAAAATTTTACATTTTACTGGTGACTTCGTTTCAAAATATTATTCTTTTGCATATTGGCAGTATAAAAGTGGTTCCATAAATTAATCCAAATGGGTTTACGCATATCACCTCTCTTTGCATTGCCCTAGGAACGACTAAAACTTCCGCCCCTTGGTCTATCTTAAATAAAAGATTATGATTAATTACATAATCAAGATACGTACCTGACTCCAGTATTTTAAAAATCGGTTGGAGATCTTCATCCTCCTTTTGGGCCGCCTTGACTCTAGCTACCAAATCATTTTCGATAACCAAGACCACTGGATTACGACTCAAAGAGTCGACATGCCGCATACGATTTCCCGGTCGATGTTCCAGTTTGAAGTCAAACTCTTGCAATTGCAGTGCCCATCCAGCAATCCTGGACGTCAATTCTCGTTTCTCCATCGTTGCTTTAAAAGCAGCACAGTCTGTCACGATCGTAAAATGCAGCCCCAGTAGATACATGCGGAATTTCTGTAGAGCTCGCACAATCGCTAGAACTTCCAACTCATAACTACAATATAGCTCCTCGCATTTCGTGTTTTTCTTACTATAGTAAAACACAGGGTGTAGTTTGGAGTCCTCACTCGACTTCTGCAAGAGAACTGCACCAAGTCCAACTTTACACGCGTCTGTATGTAGTTCAGTCTCTGCAAACTCCGAATAAATTATTAACACTGGCCTACTGGTCAACGCCTGCTTCAACTGCTCGAACGCATCCTTATGAATTTTTTGAAAGCTAAACGAAACATCTTTGCGTAGAAGATCACTTAAGGGTTTAGCTTTTAGCGCATAATTCTCCACGAATCGTCGAAAATGTCCGGTTAGGCCAAGGAAACTTTGAATTTGTTTCACTGTTTTCGGTTCGGGAAACTTAGTGATTGATAAAGTTTTCCTCATCGATGGTTTCACGCGACCTCGCTCAATTTCATATCCCAGATATTCTATGTTGTTACGTATAATTGACACTTATTCAATTTTATTTGTAGACCGTTCTCTTCCGCAACAGCAAATGTCTCTTTCAGTCGCAATAAAGCCTCCATCTCATCTTTGGCCGGTATAACTAGATCATCCATATAAACGCAAACGATTTTTCGTCGCACCAAATTTTTAAACCCGTCATTTATGAATCTCTGGAATGCCGCGGGTGAGTTACACAAACCGAATGGTGCTTTTAAAAACTCATAGTGACCGAAAGGGGTCACAAAAGTGGTGTATTTAATTGAATCAACTGTGACCGGTACATGAAAAAAACCATTTCGCAAATCTATGGTTGAAAATAAAGTTGCACCCTGCAGCTGATCGATTTGATCGTCTATCAATGGCATAGGAAACTTATCTTTTACGATAACTCGATTTAGTCGCCGATAATCAACGCAAAGCCGCTTCGTTCCCTCTATTTTGTTCGCCAAAGCAATTGGGCTAGCGAATGGGGAATTACTCGTTCGTATAATATCTTCGCTTAACCATTCATCGATTTGTCGGTGCACTATGTCGGCTTCTAATGGCGAGAGTCTTCTAGGTGGTTGGGTGATTGGTTTCTCGTCTGTCAAGATTATTCGCATTTCAATTCCGTTGGTCACACTTTTGCATTTCTTCGGAGAATAGCGAACCACCATTTTCTGGATTTCCTCCGCGACTTCTAAATTTTTAACATAAGAAATATTAAAAGACTCACCCTTTTCAATAGCCAAAACTGTATTTTCTGGCACGAATTTCCTCATTATTACGTCATCTGGCGTCAAAATCGTAATCGTTTGCCGAATAAGTTCGCGTCCTAGAATGACGTCGTAAGGCAGCAAATCGGCATCAACAACATGAAACACCGTCTCGTACTCGTCGTTATCAATTCCGATTGTTGATACAAAACATCCTTTTGATTTTAACTTTGATCCAACACCATTGAACTTGATCACCTTTTTATCCCAATTCGCAATATCTAATATTTTGAATTTGCGCTCCGATATTAAATTGATGTCGCTTCCATTATCTATCATAGCCACTAATTCCATTTTCTCAAATCATATGACTTTAAGATCTTTACTGTATATGGATGTATTACTTTGAATAGCCGAACAATCTTTTGGGCTACCATTTTTTGGACATTTTGAAGACACGTGCCCGAATTCCTTAGAGTTATAGCACATTGGACCGTTTCCCTTGTTTGGGCAGCTTTTCCCAACATGCCCATTTGCACCACATTCAAAATAGCGTGTTTTAAAACTTCGTTTTCCTTGCGGTTTATTTGTAATGGAATAATTTGTAGTAACGGGTTTAGTTGATGTACTAAAGTGTTTTGACTTTAAACACATCTCATCATAACACTTAAGCTTTGCCTTAAAATCCTCCATACTAACGGCGCCATACAAGATCTGTTTGTTTGATTCCCTATCCTGTATCCCATCTATACAGTACTGCATGATTGCACTTTCCTCTAGGCTACCAGTCGCACCAATTTCTCGTAATTCTATTAAAAATCTTTGTAGCGTCTCGTCGGGTTTTTTCTTACGATCTGCCATTTTTTTATGGATAACAGCGCTATTCGTCTTAATTCCAAATTCATTTTGTAGAAAATTCTTCAAACTATCCCATGAATTGAGCCAATTTCGGCTCGTATCAAAAGCCTTGCATCTCCTTCTAATAATCTTCTCGCATAGAAAAATTGATCACGTTCCTTCCAACCAGAAATTTTAGCAGTTTCTTCAAAATCGCGGACCCATTTTTCAATTGGAAAATTGTCCTCACCGTTGAATGTACACACGGAATTTTTTACGTCATCGAATGAATATCGTGGACTGTTGTCGTGAATGACATGTGTATTCGTTTGGATGGAGGCATAATTGTCAACCGCTTCACCGTTAACTGCTAAACTGCTACCTAATGCGCGATCAGCTAATAACTTGTTTTCGCGTTCAACAAGTTCAAGTTCCTTTTCTTTAATAAAAGCTCTTTTTGCTTTAATTCAAGGTCCTTTTCGTTCAACGTGGTTTTGTTAACGTGCTCCTCCATGGTCGACCTTCGCTCCGAAAACGTTCCGTTATCGATATCCTTACGTAATCGATTCACCATCTGCTGATAGAATTCGTCATTCAACGATTCATCTTCATCTCGTCTATTTTGACGGCGTCGATGTTTTGATCCCATTTTGTTTTCTGCCTTAAAAATTTAATTAATCACACGCAAAAAATTAATGGATTTCTTTAAATATTTCTTGAACGTTTAAAAATATTTAATGTTTGCCTAAAATTTTTGTTTATGCAAAACACATCGACCTGTCCAAAAACAATGATAAGATAAAATAGGATTAAGAGTGATCCTTTTTTGATGGCCGCAGGAAAAGAAATGAAGCGATATCACCACAAATTGTGCAGAGTTAGTCGGACAGGTCTATTAGACGTCGGCTGGTTGAATCTGCAAAAAAGCGAATTGTTTCTAAACAAAATTTAAAACGAATGGTACATTGCGCCAAACAACACCTATACAAATCGTTGGAGAATTCCTCTGGAGCGACAAATCGAAGTTTAATTGCAACTTGCAAGGCAATTTGTACGTGATACATTTGACACAATAAAGCCGAATAATAACGAGATTTTCATTTTAAAATAGTTGACATGTCTAAATCGTATTTCCAAATGTTTTATCTGCCCAAGCAGAAAGGGTTACTCAAACTGTAATTTTCTTTGTTGCAAGCATGATATAACTATTGTACTCGATTTAAACAGGAGTTTTTAACAGAGGTTCCGTCAATAAATGGGCATCATACAGGTATATGATAAGTTATTAGATGGAGAAGGCTCCAAATTGATGTAATGTACTCGACCCTGTTGGCATTACCCTATTTAAAAATAGTCAGGATCTTACGAATGATTTATGATGATTAAAAATGCGTTGGAAAAAGCATAATTAACTTGAGACCGTCGTGTCACTAATAGTTACTTCAGTCTTACGAATATAGATAGCCTTTGAAACAGGAGACCGAAAAACTATCTATTCCGATAACCCTGTTTTATATTTTATTATCTCATAAATCTATTCGATATACCATCAGGTTACTTGAGGATTTTGTATCTTGCATTTTCGTAGTGCTGTAGCATCATATCTATGATCTATTCATTAGGTAAGGTATTAAGTCACTATTACAGCCAATCGAAAATTAAAACCAGTTTAAGTTGTAGGTTTATCCAAAACCACTTTTCTCGACGTTTTGGAGGTCCTTGAATCCGAAAAAAAACCAATTGAGTTGAAGTTAAGTTGGAGTTGAGTTTGGATTAGGTTAGATTTGAGTAAGCAGTTCAGTTGGCGATTTATTTGAATTGAGGGTTGATTTAGAGTTAGCTTGAGTTTATTTCAGTTGAGTTTTTGTATGTTATAGTTTAGAGGATAAGTTGGGCATTGAATTTCGGGTTTAGTTAATGTTAAGAACTGCGTTGGGAGTCCAGTTGGGGTTGAATTGAAGTTTGGTAAGGGTTATGTTGGGATTGCGCTGGGGTTGAGTTGAGTTAAGTTGGGTTCGGTTAAGTTGAGGTTGAGTCAACGGTTGTGTTTGGAATTTATAATGGGTTATGTTGACGTTTCAGTTGGAAATTAGCTTGAGTTGTTCTGATTTCAGTTCTTGTAAGAATGTAGGGATTAATGCTGAAGTTGAGTTGAAACTTGAAAGTAAGGTTCATTTGACTTGAGATGAGCTCCCGTAGCTTCTTACCGAAAACAATTAAATCTAATCAGACCAAATATGTTTTTTATAAAATTAATTGGCAGCTTTTGTGTTTAGTTTTGGGCTACATATGTGCTTCATTTAGGTTTGATAAGCTTTCTGTGCAGCCTTCTCAAAAACGTAAAGAACATTTTCTTGAACAATTTCTGGGAAACTGTAATTTATATTGAAAAATAAATGACCGAAAACGCCTTTCAAATTTGAAATAGAGCTCTGTCTAAAATGTGTTTACCGGCAACATACAATCAAAATTAGTAAAAACATACGATCCATCCCAATAAAATGAAGAACAAAAAACAATCTAAAAACGAAGTGATATTCATCTTTTTTATACAAAATGGTATCTCCATCTAGAGAGAAAAACGAACCATATACACATAACCAGGGAATATAAAAGAAGAAAACTAACAATTATTTCAGATAAAAAGTTTTAGGACACGTACAAAACACAACAACAACAAAACAAAAAAAATTAAAAGACAACAACGAAGCGAACCAAGTCACGTTCAAAACTTGACAACTTTATTTTCATCATCATCTTCATTTTTATCATTTCTTATGTACATGCATACATAAGGCAGCAGCGGCAGTACACATATATACAGTTATTAGTATACGCAGTGTTATTTGGTTTGATATTTGCGAACTGAGATGAATTTATATGTATATAGTTTGATATTGTTGTTGTTGTTGTCGGTTTTTTTGCATAGTTCGTTGGCATTGCCCGTCGGACGTGTATTATCAACTTGGTCTTTTCTTATCGTGTTTTGAATTGTCCTCGCTGGTTATTACGTGTTGTGTATATAGTCTCTATACATGTAATGTATGTGGTACCTAATGCAATTTTATCTAGTCCAACCAAAAACTAAAATCCATTAGGAATCCAACAAACACAATTGGTGTGTATATACAGTTTATTTATAATTCCCAAATAACTATTATCTATTGTGATTGACCTGTATGTGGGTATTTTTGTATATAAAAATTTGTTGAGGACGTGATAAAAAGAATTTTTCCTATTTAATGCTATTGTTATACTCTAAATTCATTCCGTTCAATATTGTGTAGGAATTTATTCGATTTATTGAGTACACGGTACAGTGTTTCTTAATATTTGTCTAAGAATGGAACCTTTAATTTCTTGTTTGGCATAAAGTGCAAGTTTTTGCACTTTATCCTAAAAGGAGACGACAAGTGGTGTATTTAACAACTTTTGTCATAAAATTACTGTTTCTCTTAATAGCTTTACATTATTGCTCAACAAACTTTCTAAAATAAACTTGTACAATACCAAAATTCTTATTTCCACGCTTTCTTCAAAGAAATGGTTAATTATTATGCATAAAGCTCTTCAGGTAGATTTGGGCTCATTACAACCCAAATCTATGTTTCAAGATTTCTTCTCAGTGTTTCTTTTAAACGGGTTTGGTATATCTACTAAGCCGGTTCTTTTTGTTGTAGATAATCACCTGTTCAATACGAGCAAAATTCAATAAGACCCAAAAAGAACGCATTGCAATATAAAGGGCTGAAACCTCACGAGGCGAGCACAACTTCGTTTCGGAATATTACGTGAACTCATCTCAAGTTAACTCAACGTATGCTTTAACTCAACTTCCAAAACAATTCCTATCAACCTCTAAATAATTTTCCAACTGAACCCCTCACTCAAACTTAACGTAAGTTAGCTCATCCCCAGCTCAACTTCAACTAGACCCCAGCTCGAACGAAATCGAGCGTTGAGATTCAACATCAAATTCATTTCCGAAGTCATTCCGGAAATTAACTGAATTCGAAAACTACATTCATGAACTCAACTCAAATCAACTCAATCGAATCTTCCACTAAACTCTCAAGTCGACCCCAAATTAATCCCCATTACCAAACCTCTCACTCAAATCCAAAGCAATTCCAGCTATTCGACCCTAACTCAACCCTGAACCCAACCTTAAGATCAACCCAACGATAAACTGAACCTCAGCTCAACCTTCAACTCAACTATCAACTCAACCCCAAAATCAACGCTCAACTCAATCCCTAAATCAAAACGGTCCAAAAACTGTATGCGTTTATGAACTGAACTCAATCCTAACTCAACATATAACTTAATCCTCAAATCAACGCGGTTCTAAAAGCAACTTTCGTATGTAACCTCAACGCAAAACAACTGAAGGTTATATCCAAAGCAACCCTTAACACCCTCAACCACAAATGAATTCACAACTGAACTACTGATGCAATTCAAATCCGACGCAACCTCCACTCAGGCTGCGACCCAGCTCTTAGATCAACCTTAAACGTCTAACTCAACTCACAAATCACCATGGTCTGAAAAACTAAATGCGAACAAGTACTCAACTCTACCTAATCCCAATGCAATCCTCATTTAACCCACAAATAAATCCCTAGTATAACTGCTCCCTAACCTAACCTCAATTCAACCCCCCAACTCAAACCGTAAATGGAACCCAACTAAACCCTCAATTGGTTAAAACAAATTGGTTAAATTGGTCAACCACAAATTCCGAAATGGCAGATTTGCATTTTATTTACGGACTTGCTGATGGGAATGCTGTAAAAGCAAGGCACATTTATAGCGAGATGTACCTCAATATTACACCGAGTACTCAATATTCGGACTTTTATGAAAATCCATCATAGATTTAGGGGAAATTGGTTCCTTCAAACAAGGCAGTGTGCCAAGACGGCCGGTAACAACTAGACCCAAAACGAGTACAAGAAGAATATCTCTTGAGCTTAACGTTAATCAAAATGTAATATGGAAAATTTTAAGGGAAGAACAATAACACCCCTATCATGAAATATTGCCATGTGATTTCCGGAAACGGACTTGATGGTACATTCTATAGAATTTTCCTTGAAGATGATCTACTTACCGTGCAAGATGATGAACCAGTTTTGATCAGAAATAGAATGTGGTTCATGCATGATGGCGCCCCAGCTCTCTTCAGCACTATAGGAATAGCCTGCAAGATTTCCGGATCTCCAGATTTAAATCCTCTAGATTTTTTCATGTGGGGACATTTAAAATAATAGTTTATGTATAAGGTGGGGCACAGGACAGAAATTGTCAAGTTGCTGTATTGTTTACTTTTGGTTTTGATAATTGTTTACATTGTTTACGATTATTATTTACAAATGTTTACAATTCATTTCAATTGTTTACTGTAAGTTTGTAAACTAAATATAGTCAGAGATATAAAACATTCCACGTCGACTCTTTAATTCATTCCACACCCTAAAATTCGAAATTTCATATATGCCATTCCCATAAGGAATGGCCATCTCTACCGATAGTTGGCCACATGCGGCCTTAGCTACAAGGTTTTCACAAAGATGTGAATCCAAAAGATTTTCGATTTTTATCTAAATTAAAAAAAAACCTTACATTATTCAATTCCAGCCTTGCCTCCTCAAAAATATTAGAATAAAATTCCTGTTGACAACAACAACAATCTCACAATATTGACAACAACAGAAATGTAAATATTATTTTTTTTATTCAGCCTTTGATTTAAATCGTTTTTACACACCCCGGTGTAGGTTAAAAGGTTTGCCAATCAGAACCATTTTAAAAGTTCCAGTGAGGCCGCAAAATGAAAGCTGTTAAAAGTTTGAAATTGATATTTTGTATAAATGGAAAAAAATGCGATTTTAAATTCACTATAGCTATGCGAAGGCTTCACTCTCTTAATTCGTATAATTGCTTAAAACCTAGATAACAAATTGTTGTTGAAATTAGAGCATCCTGAACAAGCTTGGCATTTTGTACATAAAGCCGGAGACCGAGTAAGTAATTGAAGAACTTTTATGGATCTTTCAAGTTCCGTCTCTAAGAAAAACCGTCAAAGAAAGATGTAAGGCTAACAATCGATATTAATCTGCATTCTGGCTATCGAACAAAATCTAGATAAACACAAATTAAATGTTAACCCGAATTTATCACTCTGTATAGAGATTAAACATTAGGATTCCAAATTTTTTCTAGCCCCAGGCTGAATATTATCGTTTCCCCTAAAAATAACGCCTAGAAGGTGTATTCGAATAATTCGCTTGTAGTAAATAGTTAATTTAATTTGAACACTTTGAACCACTGGTCCGGTCATTAGGATTTCATTTAAAGATAAATTATCGTGAGCTCTCGCCGACGCTTCAAAAACGACACGCAAGTTGATTATACTGCTAGCTGGCTTTAAAAATCACATGATTGTTTAATTTGAACTCACAGCCATGTGGCCGAAAGCTTTATATTCTTTTAAAAATTTAGAGTACATACTGTATTTTCCAATTCGTATTTCAAATCAATTTTGATTCCTAAAACATCAAACGTTTTAATGCTAAATTATCGAAACCTCCTGGTTCGCAAAATATTTTCTTTATATGGTGATATTATTACGAAACTCTTGTATGACATTCCCTAAAATATTGTGATACTATTGGAAGCATTCCATTCAAAACTTTCAAATTCCCAAAAAAGATCAATCCAGTTCAAAATTACTAGGAATCCAAATTCAGAAACTTAAAATTGGAAACAGAAGAATCGGTAATTTACAAAATAAAGAAAATCCGGCATACCATCTAACCGCTTACGATCCATGTGATAGTGATATTTTCTTCTTCTTCTTCCGCTGGCGCTACATCCCATGAAGGGATTTGGCCGCCTCATATAGTGATATTTTGCAAACGTGGTAAATTTGTTCGCTAAGGCAAAACGCCCGTTATTTAAAATTCTAAGAAAAATCTTAACCTCGTTGGTTGAACTTGGAACGCGTATCTTCGAGTTCTACGTTGGTCGGTAAATTCCAAATTGCTGCATAAATAAAATTTGAAGGTAAATTATTTGCAGTATCTAGAATAACTGGAATTCTTATTTAGTTTGGTAGTTACTATGCCGTCATTTCATGTTTAATGAAAATTTATTTGAATCTCCGATTAAATTTAATGTATAGACCTGATAATGAATGAGATCAATGTTGCGAAAGTGTAAAAATACTCGAGCGATCCAAATTCCCGTTGACATCATAATTACAGGCTTCAACGCCTATTGATAGAGGCATCAACCATCGAAATCGGAGCGCAATTGCAGATTTTCGAATTTTGAGGCTCTGAATTTGTGGTCTATGTGGTTTTCAATCAAATCGAATTTTCTACGAAATGTGTAGAAAAATTCGAGCGATCCAAATGCCCGTTGGCATGACAATTACAGGATTTCACGCCTATTGATAGAGGCATTAACCATCGAAATCGGAGCGCAATTACAGATTTTCGAATTTTGGGGCTCTGAATGCGTGGTCTATAGTTCACGTGGTTTTCAATAAAATCGAATTTTCTACGAAATGTGTAGAAATATTCGAGCGATCCAGATACCCGTTGGCATGACAATTACAGGCTTTAACGCCTATTGATAGAGGCATCAACCGTCGAAATCGGAGCAAAATTGCAGATTTTCGAATTTTGGGGCTCTGCATTTGTGGTCTACTGTGGTTTTCAATAAAATCGGATTTTCTGCAAAATGTGTAGAAATATTCGAGCAATCCAAACACCCATTTGCATGACAATTGCAGGCTTTAACGCCTATTGATAGAGGCATCAACCATCGAAATCGGAGCACAATTGCAGATTTTCGAATTTTCGGGCTCTGAATTCGTGGTCTATTGCTCATGTGGTTTTCAATAAAATCGAATTTTCTACGAAATGTGTAGAAATATTCGAGCAATCCAAACACCCATTTGCATGACAATTGCAGGCTTCAACGCCTAATGATAGAGGCATCAACCATCGAAATCGGAGCACAATTGCAGATTTTCGTATTTTGGGGTTTTGAATTTGTGGTCTATGTGGATTTCAATCAAATCGAATTTTCTACAAAATGTGTAGAAATATTCGAGCAATCTAAACACCCATTTACATGACAATTACAGGCTTCAACGCCTAATGATAGAGGCATCAACCATCGAAATCGGAGCAAAATTGCAGATTTTCGAATTTTGGGACTCTGAATTTATGGTCTATTGCTCATGTGGTTTTCAATAAAATCGAATTTTCTACGAAATGTGTAGAAATATTCGAGCGATCCAGATACCCGTTGGCATGACAATTGCAGGCTTTAACGCCTATTGATAGAGGCATCAACCATCGAAATCGGAGCACAATTGCAGATTTTCGAATTTTGGGGCTCTGAATTTGTGGTTTATTGTTCATGTGGTTTTCAATAAAATCGAATTTTCTACAAAATGTGTAGAAATATTCGAGCGATTCAAATACTTCAACGCATATTGATGATCGCTTTATCATTATGGCTTGTATTTGTTGGTGGTTAATTACCCTTAAGCAAAAACTGCTTTGTTTACGATGGCAATGAATACATAGCCTACTTATACCTTACTTTTAGATAATTCAGACATAAATTCAACTGTCGAAACACAGAAAGACAGAATCACAGAAGGATTGAGGGGCAAAATGGGTGATAAAATGAATTATACTGTTAGGGGTCACCAACAAAATACTTAAGGGTCACCAATAAGATACTAGGAACCTAGGTCCGCGGAGCAAACACTAAAAATCACTGTCGTAACAGATATAACCGACATGTGTGGATACCAAGTAAAAAACCAAAAAAAATTTGTTTTGTGAGCTTATGCTGAGTTAAATTTGGGGTAAAACTCAGTAAATTTCGTTTTATTTTTGTATCTGTATACCGTGTGCGGATTTTGTGGTGAGTGCAATGATATATGTATATGTGTGTTCAATATGCAACATATCTATACTCATACATTGTATAAAAATATAAAAAAAAGTTGTTCGTGTTTTATTTCAATTTTCAGAAAAGTTTTGTCCTATTGAAAATATCTGATTAAATTATGATTATTTAGAATTTTTTGGTTTGGAAAATTTGTTTGATTGCTTTTTAGGTTGATTGGTTTTCATTTCATATATTGTAACCATATTATCTAAAAAATAATACAATAGACACGTTTTGAAATTATGGCCATTTCTATGGTCTTCTGTATTTTAATTTTAATTAATAAATGTATTGAGAACCGCTCAAAATCTCGGCTACATATATCGAAATAACCAATTAAATCAAGGCAACAAGCAGAGAAAATCTCAAACGCATTCATAAATTATCGTACACCACTCAATTATAAAACATTTCCACCTTGTTAAGCAACAAATTGATATCTACAGTAATTCAATGATACGAAAGACCAAAAACCTACATTATATAGATATAACTAAATTAATAATTGTAATAAAAATCAATCGATACGATATCGAGAAAAAGGATATACCCAAAATTACCCAGGTAAAGAGTTCATGATTGATGCTTAAATAAATTGGTGAGTCTGAGTATCCTTTTTTCCTTGAAAACAACCGACCGTGTACCATACAATACAATCAACCACAAAAAATTATTTAATGTAACAAAAATATGTCTAGCCATAAGAAAATTATGTTCCACCAACAACAACGTGAGCAAATCGTAAACAAGTCCATTTACCTTTAGGGGTGTATATATTTTGCTGAAACATAAAACCAGTAACACTGTAAAAAAGGATGCTTTGTACCAAAACAAAAAACAAAAAACTGAGTTGTTGAAAAACATATTTTATGATTATTCTTGTATACCTGCTGGACCAAAAACAAAAAAAAACAGAAATACGAAATGTCATTCATCTTATGCCATGACGGCGATTCTGGCCGATGATTTAAAAATCAAATAAATAAAATTTCGTGTCTCATTTCTTTGTGAAATTTTATACGCTAGTCAAGCAGCAAAACTCAAGTAGATACAAAAAAAATCCTTTATCCACTGTATTTATGTATATACTCCGCGTGCATCTTACTCGCAGCTATGGGGTATAAGGTGTTTAAATTTAATGAATATTAAAAGGAAAGCATTAAAATGTTGAAGCATATAAAATCTGTGTGTGATAAGGAGATATTATGACGATACAAAAAATCGGTGGAAAATAATAATAAGCGAGGGTAATTGACTGGTATACAGCGTAAAACATTGTGATGTATTCTTATAAGCTGCATTATGCATTATTAAGCAGATAGATGAGCGCATTTAGATCATTCCCATTATGATGATGATAAAATAAATTAAATCCGCTGCGGAGGTGCTTTGTTGTTATGCTGCAGGAAAATTATGTTGAACAATTTTATCGGGAGTGAGAGATGCACGGTGGTATATTATAAATGTTATAATTTGTATTTAAAAATGTATAAACCGCACGCGGGTTATGATGGAAAATTTATAATTCATAATATACCGGAAATTGAATGTTAATATCGATAAGTCATAAATCGCAATATATATATATACGAGTACATGAGTATGTTATGTAATGAATATTTGCATTATTTAGCATGATGAACTAGATAGCATCGGAATAAAGGGATTTATGGCCTAATTATTTTTTTTTGAACTGCAAAGTACAAAGAGAATTTTTATTGAAAAGTTATTTTATTTAAAAGTTGCTTCATAATTTCCAAAGTGATTTGGGGGGATTCTGATTGTGTTCCGAAAACATTTTTTATTTTGTTCATCAAACAATTTCCCTCAAATAGTTTGATGTAGGTCAAACAGCAGGAAGCAAGGCTGATTTATTTGGAAGAGGATGGTAGGAAACTACCGATATTTAATATTGACCTGTTTGGATTAAGACTGACGTGTTTGGGTAAGAGCGTGATATTAATCCAAGAAACTTAGATTAACAAATATAGGATTTGTGGACAAATTTAGAGAAATGGTCCAACAATATCAAAACACAGGTATAGCCAGCACGTGTTCATAGGTAAGGTTCAAGAAAATCAAGGCATATTATTTACCAAGGTCTCATAGTAACAGGCAGTGAGGACAACCGTGGATGTGTGTTATAATTCGCTGATTTATTGGCCTTGCATTCAGTTGATTTTCAAAAAAATTTAATTTTCTGCTAAATGTGTAGAAATGTGCGGGCGATCCAAATGACCGTTGGCATGATGATTACAGGTCTCAACACCTATTGATAGAGGTATCAATCAACGAAATCGGAGCACAATTGCAGATTTTCGATTTTTCTGGCTCTGAATTTGTGGGCTATAGTTCAGTTGATTTTCAAAAAAATTGAATTTTCTGCTAAATGTGTAGAAATGTTCGGGCGATCCAAATGACCGTTGGCACGACGATTACAGGTCTCAACACCTATTGATAGAGGTATCAATCAACGAAATCGGAGCTCAATTGCAGATTTTCGATTTTTCTGGCTCTGAATTTGTGGGCTATAGTTCAGTTGATTTTCAAAAAAATTGAATTTTCTGCTAAATGTGTAGAAATGTGCGAGCGATCCAAATGACCGTTGGCATGAGGATTACAGGTCTCAACACCCATTGATAGAGGTATCAATCAACGAAATCGGAGCACAATTGCCGATTTTCGATTTTTCTGGCTCTGAATTTGTGGGCTATAGTTCAGTTGATTTTCAATAAATTGAATTTTCTGCTAAATGTGTAGAAATGTGCGAGCGATCCAAATGACCGTTGGCATGATGATTACAGGTCTCAGCACCTATTGGTAGAGGTATCAACGAAATCCGAGCCCAATTGCAGATTTTCGTGTTTTCTGGCTCTGGATTTGTGGGCTATAGTTCAGTTGATTTTCAAAAAAATTGAATTTTCTGCTAAATGTGTAGAAATGTGCGGGCGATCCAAATGACCGTTGGCATGATGATTACAGGTCTCAACACCTATCGATAGAGGTATCAATCAACGAAATCGGAGCACAATTGCAGATTTTCGATTTTTCTGGCTCTGAATTTGTGGGCTATAGTTCAGTTGATTTTCAATAAATTGAATTTTCTGCTAAATGTGTAGAAATGTGCGGGCGATCCAAATGACGTTGGCATGATGATTACAGGTCTCAACACCTATTGATAGAGGTATCAATCAATGAAATCGGAGGACAATTGCAGATTTTCGATTTTTCTGGCTCTGAATTTGTGGGCTATAGTTCAGTTGATTTTCAAAAAAATTGAATTTTCTGCTAAATGTGTAGAAATGTGCGGGCGATCCAAATCACCGTTGGCATGACGATCACAGGTCTCAACACCTATTGATAGAGGTATCAATCAACGAAATCGGAGCACAATTGCAGATTTTCGATTTTTCTGGCTCTGAATTTGTGGGCTATAGTTCAGTTGATTTTCAAAAAAATTGAATTTTTTGCGAAATGTGTAGAAATGTGCGGGCGATCCAAATGACCGTTGGCTTGATGATTGTAGGTCTCAACACCTATTGATAGAAGTATCAATCAACGTAATCGGAGCACAATTGCAGATTTTCGATTTTTCTGGCTCTGAATTTGTGGGCTATAGTTCAGTTGATTTTCAATAAATTTGAATTTTCTGCTAAATGTGTAGAAATGTGCGGGCGATCCAAATGACCGTTGGCATGATGATTACAGGTCTCAACACCTATTGATAGAGGTATCAATCAACGAAATCGGAGCACAATTGCAGATTTTCGATTTTTCTGGCTCTGAATTTGTGGGCTATAGTTCAGTTGATTTTCAATCAAATTGAATTTTCTGCTAAATGTGTAGAAATGTGCGGGCGATCCAAATGACCGTTGGCATGATGATTACAGGTCTCAACACCTATTGATAGAGGTATCAATCGACGAAATCGGAGCACAATTGCAGATTTTCGATTTTTCTGGCTCTGAATTTGTGGGCTATAGTTCAGTTGATTTTCAATAAATTTGAATTTTTTGCTAAATGTGTAGAAATGTGCGGGCGATCCAAATGACCGTTGGCATGATGATTACAGGTCTCAACACCTATTGATAGAGGTATCAATCAACGAAATCGGAGCACAATTGCAGATTTTCGATTTTTCTGGCTCTGAATTTGTGGGCTATAGTTCAGTTGATTTTCAATAAATTTGAATTTTCTGCTAAATGTGTAGAAATGTGCGGGCGATCCAAATGACCGTTGGCATGATGATTACAGGTCTCAACACCTATTGATAGAGGTATCAATCAACGAAATCGGAGCACAATTGCAGATTTTCGATTTTTCTGGCTCTGAATTTGTGGGCTATAGTTCAGTTGATTTTCAATAAATTTGAATTTTCTGCTAAATGTGTAGAAATGTGCGAGCGATCCAAATCACCGTTGGCATGACGATCACAGGTCTCAACACCTATTGATAGAGGTATCAATCAACGAAATCGGAGCACAATTGCAGATTTTCGATTTTTCTGGCTCTGAATTTGTGGGCTATAGTTCAGTTGATTTTCAAAAAAATTGAGTTTTCTGCTAAATGTGTAGAAATGTGCGGGCGATCCAAATGACCGTTGGCATGATGGCTACAGGTCTCAACGCCTATTGATATAGGTATCAATTAACGAAATCGGAGCACAATTGCAGATTTTCGATTTTTCTGGCTCTGAATTTGTGGGCTATATATAGTTCAGTTGATTTTCAATAAAATTGAATTTTCTGCGAAATGTGTAGAAATGTGCGAGCGATCCAAATGACCGTTGGCATGATGATTACAGGTCTCAACGCCTATTGATATAGGTATCAATCAACGAAATCGGAGCACAATTGCAGATTTTCGATTTTTCTGGCTCTGAATTTGTGGGCTATAGTTCAGTTGATTTTCAATAAAATTGAATTTTCTGCTAAATGTGTAGAAATGTGCGAGCGATCCAAATGACCGTTGGCATGATAATTACAGGTCTCAACGCCTATTGATATAGGTATCAATCAACGAAATCGGAGCACAATTGCAGATTTTCGATTTTTCTGGCTCTGAATTTGTGGGCTATAGTTCAGTTGATTTTCAATGAAATTGAATTTTCTGCGAAATGTGTAGAAATGTGCGAGCGATCAAATGACCTTTGGCATGATCGTTACTGGTCTCAACGCCTATTGATAGAGGTATCAATTAACGAAATCGGAGCACAATTGCAGATTTTCGATTTTTCTGGCTCTGAATTTGTGGGCTATAGTTCAGTTGATTTTCAATAAATTTGAATTTTCTGTTAAATGTGTAGAAATGTGCGGGCGATCCAAATGACCGTTGGGATGATGATTATAGGTCTCAACGCCTATTGACAGAGGTATCAATCAACGAAATCGGAGCACAATTGCAGATTTTCGATTTTCTGGCTCTGAATTTGTGGGCTATAGTTCAGTTGATTTTCAAAAAAATTGAATTTTCTGCTAAATGTGTAGAAATGTGCGGGCGATCCAAGTGACCGTTGGCATGACGATTACAGGTCTCAACACCTATTGATAGAGGTATCAATCAACGAAATCGGAGCACAGTTGATTTTCAATAAAATTGAATTTTCTGCGAAATGTGTAGAAATGTGCAGGCGATCCAATTGACCGTTGGCATGATGATTACAGGTCTCAACGCCTATTGATATAGGTATCAATCAACGAAATCGGAGCACAATTGCAGATTTTCAATTTTTTTGGCTCTGAATTTGTGGGCTATAGTTCAGTTGATTTTCAAAAAAACTGAATTTTCTGCGAAATGTGTAGAAATGTGCGGGCGATCCAAATGACCGTTGGCATGATGATTACAGGTCTCAACACCTATTGATAGAGGCATCAATCATCGAAATCGGAGCACAATTGCGGATTTTCGATTTTTCTGGCTCTGAATTTGTGGGCTATAGTTCAGTTGATTTTCAAAAAAATTGAAGTTTCTGCTAAATGTGTAGAAATGTGCGGGCGATCCAAATGACCGTTGGCATAACGATTACAGGTCGCAACACCTATTGATAGAGGTATCAATCAACGAAATCGGAGCACAATTGCAGATTTTCGATTTTCTGGCTCTGAATTTGTGGGCTATAGTTCAGTTGATTTTCAAAAAAATTGAAGTTTCTGCTAAATGTGTAGAAATGTGCGGGCGATCCAAATGACCGTTGGCATAACGATTACAGGTCGCAACACCTATTGATAGAGGTATCAATCAACGAAATCGGAGCACAATTGCAGATTTTCGATTTTCTGGCTCTGAATTTGTGGGCTATAGTTCAGTTGATTTTCAATAAAACTGAATTTTCTGCGAAATGTGTAGAAATGTGCGGGCGATCCAAATGACCGTTGGCATGATGATTACAGGTCTCAACACCTATTGATAGAGGCATCAATCATCGAAATCGGAGCACAATTGCGGATTTTCGATTTTTCTGGGTCTGAATTTGTGGGCTATAGTTAGTTGATTTTCAATAAATTTGAATTTTCTGCTAAATGTGCAGAAATGTGCGAGCGATCCAAATGACCGTTGGCATGATGATTACAGGTCCCAACGCCTATCGATAGAGGTATCAATCAACGAAATCGGAGCACAATTGCAGATTTTCGATTTTCTGGCTCTGAATTTGTGGGCTATAGTTCAGTTGATTTTCCAAAAAATTGAAGTTTTTGCTAAATGTGTAGAAATGTGCGGGCGATCCAAATGACCGTTGGCTTAACGATTACAGGTCGCAACACCTATTGATAGAGGTATCAATCAACGAAATCGGAGCACAATTGCAGATTTTCGATTTTCTGGCTCTGAATTTGTGGGCTATAGTTCAGTTGATTTTCAATAAAACTGAATTTTCTGCGAAATGTGTAGAAATGTGCGGGCGATCCAAATGACCGTTGGCATGATGATTACAGGTCTCAACACCTATTGATAGAGGCATCAATCATCGAAATCGGAGCACAATTGCAGATTTTCGATTTTTCTGGGTCTGAATTTGTGGGCTATAGTTCAGTTGATTTTCAATAAATATGAATTTTCTGCTAAATGTGCAGAAATGTGCGAGCGATCCAAATGACCGTTGGCATGATGATTACAGGTCTCAACGCCTATCGATAGAGGTATCAATCAACGAAATAGGAGCACAATTGCAGATTTTCGATTTTTCTGGCTCTGAATTTGTGGACTATAGTTCAGTTGATTTTCAATAAATTTGAATTTTCTGCGAAATGTGTAGAAAAGTGCGAGCGATCCAAATGACCATTGGCATGATGATTACAGGTCTCAACGCCTATTGATAGAGGTATCAATCAACGAAATCGGAGCACAATTGCAGATTTTCGATTTTCTGGCTCTGAATTTGTGGGCTATAGTTCAGTTGATTTTCAAAAAAATTGAATTTTCTGCTAAATGTGTAGAAATGTGCGGGCGATCCAAATGACCGTTGGCATGATGATTACAGGTCTCAACACCTATTGATAGAGGTATCAATCAACGAAATCGGAGCACAATTGCGGATTTTCGATTTTTCTGGCCCTGAATTTGTGGGCTATAGTTCAGTTGATTTTCAATAAATATGAATTTTCTGCAAAATGTGCAGAAATATGCGAGCGATCCAAATGACCGTTGGCATGATGATTACAGGTCTCAACGCCTATCGATATTGGTATCAATCAACGAAATCGGAGCACAATTGCAGATTTTCGATTTTTCTGGCTCTGAATTTGTGGACTATAGTTCAGTTGATTTTCAATAAATTTGAATTTTCTGCGAAATGTGTAGAAATGTGCGAGTTATCCAAATCACCGTTGGCATAACGATTACAGGTCTCAACACCTATTGATAGAGGTATCAATCATCGAAATCGGAGCACAATTGCAGATTTCGATTTTTCTAGCTCTGAATTTGTGGGCTATAGTTCAGTTGATCTTCAAAAACTTTGAATTTTCTGCGAAATGTGTAGAAATGTGCGGGTTATCCAAATCACCGTTGACATGACGATACCAGGTCTCAACACCTATTGATAGAGGTATCAATCAACGAAATAGGAGCACAATTGCAGATTTTCGATTTTTCTGGCTCTGAATTTGTGGGCTATAGTTCAGTTGGCCTTCAATAAAATTGAATTTTCTGCTAAATGTGTAGAAATGTGCGGGCGATCCAAATGACCATTGGCATGATGATTACAGGTGTCAACGCCTATTGATATAGGTATCAATCAACGAAATTGGAGCACAATTGCAGATTTTCGATTTTTCTGGCTCTGAATTTGTGGGCTATAGTTCAGTTGATTTTCAAAAAAATTGAAGTTTCTGCTAAATGTGTAGAAATGTGCGGGCGATCCCAATGACCGTTGTCATAACGATTACAGGTCTCAACACCTATTGATAGAGGTATCAATCAACGAAATCGGAGCACAATTGCAGATTTTCGATTTTTCTGGCTCTGAATTTGTGGGCTATGGTTCAGTTGATTTTCAATAAAATTGAATTTTCTGCGAAATGTGTAGAAATGTGCGAGCGATCCAAATGACCTTTGGCATGATGGTTACAGGTCTCAACACCTACTGATAGAGGTATCAATCAACGAAATCGGAGCACAATTGCAGATTTTCGATTTTTCTGGCTCTGAATTTGTGGGCTATAGTTCAGTTGATTTTCAATAATTTTGAATTTTCTGCGAAATGTGTAGAAATGTGCGGGCGATCCAAATGACCGTTGGCATGATGATTAAAGGTCTCAACACCTATTGATAGAGGTATCAATCAACAAAACCGGAGCACAATTGCAGGTTTTCGATTTTTCTGGCTCTGAATTTGTGGGCTATAGTTCAGTTGATTTTCAATAAAATTGAATTTTCTGCGAAATGCATAGAAATGTGCAGGCGATCCAAATGACCGTTGGCATGATGATTACAGGTCTCAACGCCTATTGATAAAGGTATCAGTCAACGAAATCGGAGCACAATTGCAGATTTTCGATTTTTCTGGCTCTGAATTTGTGGGCTATAGTTCAGTTGATCTTCAATAAATTAGAATTTTCTGCTAAATGTGTAGAAATGTGCGAGCGATCCAAATGACCATTGGCATGATGATTACAGGTCTCAACGCCTATTGATATAGGTATCAATCAACGAAATCGGAGCACAATTGCAGATTTTCGATTTTTCTGGCTCTGAATTTGTGGGCTATAGTTCAGTTGATTTTCAATAAAATTGAATTTTCTGTTAAATGTGTAGAAATGTGCGGGCGATCCAAATGACCGTTGGCATGATGATTACAGGTCTCAACGCCTATTGATATAGGTATCAATCAACGAAATCGGAGCACAATTGCAGATTTTCGATTTTTCTGGCTCTGAATTTGTGGGCTATAGTTCAGTTGATTTTCAATAAATTAGAATTTTCTGCTAAATGTGTAGAAATGTGCGAGCGATCCAAATGACCATTGGCATGATGATTACAGGTCTCAACGCCTATTGATAGAGGTATCAATTAACGAAATCGGAGCACAATTGCAGATTTTCGATTTTTCTGGCTCTGAATTTGTGGGCTATGGTTCAGTTGATTTTCAATAAAATTGAATTTTCTGCGAAATATATAGAAATGTGTGAGCGATCCAAATTACCGTTGGCATGATCGTTACAGGTCTCAACACCTATTGATAGAGGTACCAATCAACGAAATCGGAGCACAATTGCAGATTTTCGATTTTCTGGCTCTGAATTTGTGGGCTATAGTTCAGTTGATTTTCAAAAAAATTGAATTTTCTGCTAAATGTGTAGAAATGTCCAGGCGATCCAAATGACCGTTGGCATGATGATTACAGGTTTCAACACCTATTGATAGAGGTATCAATCAACGAAATCGGAGCACAATTGCGGATTTTCTATTTTTCTGGCTCTGAATTTGTGGGCTATAGTTCAGTTGATTTTCAATAAATTTGAATTTTCTGCAAAATGTGCAGAAATGTGCGAGCGATCCAAATGACCGTTGGCATGATGATTACAGGTCTCAACGCCTATCGATAGAGGTATCAATAAACGAAATCGGAGCACAATTGCAGATTTTCGATTTTCTGGCTCTGAATTTGTGGGCTATAGTTCAGTTGATTTTCAATAAAATTGAATTTTCTGCTAAATGTGTAGAAATGTCCGGGCGATCCAAATGACCGTTGGCATGATGATTACAGGTTTCAACACCTATTGATAGAGGTATCAATCAACGAAATCGGAGCACAATTGCGGATTTTCGATTTTTCTGGCTCTGAATTTGTGGGCTATAGTTCAGTTGATTTTCAATAAATTTGAATTTTCTGCAAAATGTGCAGAAATGTGCGAGCGATCCAAATGACCGTTGGCATGATGATTACAGGTCTCAACGCCTATCGATAGAGGTATCAATAAACGAAATCGGTGCACAATTGCAGATTTTCGATTTTTCTGGCTCTGAATTTGTGGGCTATAGTTCAGTTGATTTTCAATAAATTTGAATTTTCTGCTAAATGTGTAGAAATGTGCGAGCGATCCAAATGACCGTTGGCATGATGATTATAGGTCTCAACACCTACTGATATAGGTACCAATAAACGAAATAATAGCACAATTGCAGATTTTCGATTTTTCTGGCTCTGAATTTGTGGGCTATAGTTCAGTTGATTTTCAAAAAAATTGAGTTTTCTGTTAAATGTGTAGAAAATGTGCGAGCGATCCAAATGACCATTGGCATGATGATTACAGGTCTCAACACCTATTGATAGAGGTATCAATCAACGAAATCGGAGCACAATTGCAGATTTTCGATTTTTCTGGCTCTGAATTTGTGGGCTATAGTTCAGTTGATTTTCAATAAATTTGAATTTTCTGCGAAATGTGTAGAAATGTGCGGACGATCCAAATGACCGTTGGCATGACGATTAAAGGTCTCAACGCCTATCGATAGGGGTATCAATCAACGAAATCGGAGCACAATTGCAGATTTTCGATTTTTCTGGCTCTGAATTTGTGGGCTATAGTTCAGTTGGCCTTGAAAAAAATTGAATTTTCTGCTAAATATGTAGAAATGTGCGGGCGATCCAAATGACCGTTGGCATGATGATTACAGGTCTCAACACCTATCGATAGAGGTATCAATCAACGAAATCGGAGCACAATTGCAGATTTTCGATTTTCTGGCTCTGAATTTGTGGGCTATAGTTCAGTTGATTTTCAATAAAATTGAATTTTCTGTGAAATGTGTAGAAATGTGCGGGCGATCCATATTACTATTGGCATGACGATTACAGGTCTCAACACCTATTGATAGAGGTATCAATCAACGAAATCGTAGCACAATTGCAGATTTTCGATTTTTCTGGCTCTGAATTTGTGGGCTATAGTTCAGTTGATTTTCAAAAAAAATTGAATTTTCTGCTAAATGTGTAGAAATGTGCGCGCGATCCAAATGACCGTTGGCATAACGATTAAAGTTCTCAACGCCTATCGATAGAGGTATCAATCAACGAAATCGGAGCACAATTGCAGATTTTCGATTTTTCTGGCTCTGAATTTGTGGGCTATAGTTCAGTTGGCCTTGAAAAAAATTGAATTTTCTGCTAAATATGTAGAAATGTGCGGGCGATCCAAATGACCGTTGGCATGATGATTACAGGTCTCAACACCTATCGATAGAGGTATCAATCAACGAAATCGGAGCACAATTGCAGATTTTCGATTTTTCTGGCTCTGAATTTGTGGGCTATAGTTCAGTTGATTTTCAATAAATTAGAATTTTCTGCTAAATGTGTAGAAATTTGCGGGCGATCCAAATGACCATTGGCATGATGATTACAGGTCTCAACGCCTATTGATAGAGGTATCAATTAACGAAATCGGAGCACAATTGCAGATTTTCGATTTTTCTGGCTCTGGATTTGTGGGCTATAGTTCAGTTGATTTTCAAAAAAACTGAGTTTTCTGAGAAATATGTAGAAAATATGCGAGCGATCCAAATGACCATTGGCATGATGATTACAGGTCTCAACACCTATTGATAGAGGTATCAATCAACGAAATCGGAGCACAATTGCAGATTTTCGATTTTTCTGGCTCTGAATTTGTGGGCTATAGTTCAGTTGATTTTCAATAAATTTGAATTTTCTGCGACATGTGTAGAAATGTGCGGACGATCCAAATGACCGTTGGCATGACGATTAAAGGTCTCAACGCCTATCGATAGGGGTATCAATCAACGAAATCGGAGCACAATTGCAGATTTTCGATTTTTCTGGCTCTGAATTTGTGGGCTATAGTTCAGTTGATTTTCAATAAATTTGAATTTTCTGCGAAATATGTAGAAATGTGCAAGCGATCCAAATGACCGTTGGCATGATGATTATAGGTCTCAACGCCTATTGATAGAGGTATCAATAAACGAAATCGGAGCAAAATTGCAGATTTTCGATTTTTCTGGCTCTGAATTTGTGGGCTATAGTTCAGTTGATTTTCAAAAAAATTGAATTTTCTGCTAAATGTGTAGAAATGTGCGAGCGATCCAAATGACCGTTGGCATGATGATTACAGGTCTCAACACCTATTGATAGAAGTATCAATAAACGAAATCGGAGCAAAATTGCAGATTTTCGATTTTTCTGGCTCTGAATTTGTGGGCTATAGTTCAGTTGATTTTCAATAAATTTGAATTTTCTGCTAAATTTGTAGAAATGTGCGAGCGATCCAAATGACCGTTGGCATAATGATTACAGGTCTCAACACCTATTGATAGAAGTATCAATAAACGAAATCCGAGCAAAATTGCAGATTTTCGATTTTTCTGGCTCTGAATTTGTGGGCTATAGTTCAGTTGATTTTCAAAAAAATTGAATTTTCTGCTAAATGTGTAGAAATGTGCGAGCGATCCAAATGACCGTTGGCATGATGATTACAGGTCTCAACACCTATTGATAGAGGTATCAATCAACGAAATCGGAGCACAATTGCAGATTTTCGATTTTTCTGGCTCTGAATTTGTGGGCTATAGTTCAGTTGATCTTCAAAAACATTGAATTTTCTGCGAAATGTGTAGAAATGTGCGGGCGATCCAAATGACCATTGGCATGATGATTACAGGTCTCAACGCCTATTGATATAGGTATCAATCAACGAAATCGGAGCACAATTGCAGATTTTCGATTTTTCTGGCTCTGAATTTGTGGGCTATAGTTCAGTTGGCCTTGAAAAAAATTGAATTTTCTGCTAAATATGTAGAAATGTGCGGGCGATCCAAGTGACCGTTGGCATGATGATTACAGGTCTCAACACCTATCGATAGAGGTATCAATTAACGAAATCGGAGCACAATTGCAGATTTTCGATTTTTCTGGCTCTGAATTTGTGGGCTATAGTTCAGTTGATTTTCAATAAAATTGAATTTTCTGTTAAATGTGTAGAAATGTGCAGGCGATCCAAATGACCGTTGGCATGATGATTACAGGTCTCAACGCCTATTGATAGAGGTATCAATCAACGAAACCGGAGCACAATATTGCAGATTTTCGATTTTTCTGGCTCTGAATTTGTGGGCTATAGTTCAGTTGATCTTCAAAAAAATTGAATTTTCTGCTAAATGTGTAGAAATGTGCGAGCGATCCAAATGACCGTTGGCATGATGATTACAGGTCTCAACGCCTATCGATAGAGGTATCAATCAACGAAATCGGAGCACAATTACAGGTTTTCGATTTTTCTGGCTCTGAATTTGTGGGCTATAGTTCAGTTGATTTTCAATAAATTTGAATTTTCTGCTAAATGTGCAGAAATGTGCGAGCGATCCAAATGACCGTTGGCATGATGATTACAGGTCTCAACGCCTATTGATAGAGGTATCAATAAACGAAATCGGAGCACGATTGCAGATTTTCGATTTTTCTGGCTCTGAATTTGTGGGCTATAGTTCAGTTGATTTTCAATAAATTTGAATTTTCTGCGAAATGTGTAGAAATGTACGAGCGATCCAACTAACCATTGGCATGAGGATTACAGGTCTCAACACCTATTGATTGAGGTATCAATCAACGAAATCGGAGCACAATTGCAGATTTTCGATTTTTCTGGCTCTGAATTTGTGGGCTATAGGTCAGTTGATTTTCAATAAATTGACTTTTCTGCTAAATGTGTTGAAATGTTCGAGCGATCCAAATGACCGTTGGCATGATGATTACAGGTCTCAACGCCTATCGATAGAGGTATCAATCAACGAAATCGGAGCACAATTACAGGTTTTTGATTTTTCTGGCTCTGAAGTTGTGGGCTATAGTTCAGTTGATTTTCAATAAATTTGAATTTTCTGCTAAATGTGCAGAAATGTGCGAGTGATCCAAATGACCGTTGGCATGATGATTACAGGTCTCAACGCCTATTGACAGAGGTATCAATCAACGAAATCGGAGCACAATTCCAGATTTTCGATTTTTCTGGATCTGAATTTGTGGGCTATAGTTCAGTTGATTTTCAATAAAATTGAATTTTCTGCTAAATGTGTAAAAATATGCGGGTGATCCAAATGACCGTTGGCATGACGGTTACAGGTCTCAACGCCTATCGATAGAAGTATCAATAAACGAATACGGAGCACAATTGCAGATTTTCGATTTTCCTGGCTCTGAATTTGTGGGCTATAGTTCAGTTGATTTTCAATAAAATTAATTTTCTGCGAAATGTGTAGAAATGTGCGAGCGATCCAAATGACCATTGGCATGATGATTACAGGTCTCAACGCCTATCGATAGAGGTATCAATCAACGAAATCGGAGCACAATTGCAGATTTTCGATTTTTCTGGGTCTGAATTTGTGGGCTATAGTTCAGTTGATTTTCAAAAAAATTGAATTTTCTGCGAAATGTGTAGAAATGTGCGAGCGATCCAAATGACGGTTGGCATGATGATTACAGGTCTCAACGCCTATTGATAGAGGTATCAATCAACGAAATCGGACCACAATTGCAGATTTTCGATTTTTCTGGCTCTGAATTTGTGGGCTATAGTTCAGTTGATTTTCAATAAAATTGAATTTTCTGCTAAATGTGTAGAAATGTGCGAGCGATCCAAATGACCGTTGGCATGATGATTACAGGTCTCAACACCTATTGATAGAGCATAGAGGTATCAATCAACGAAACCGGAGCACAATATTGCAAATTTTCGATTTTTCTGGCTCTGAATTTGTGGGCTATAGTTCAGTTGATTTTCAATAAAATTGAATTTTCTGCTAAATGTGTAGAAATGTGCGAGCGATCCAAATGACCGTTGGCATGATGATTACAGGTCTCAACGCCTATTGACAGAGGTATCAATCAACGAAATCGGAGCACAATTCCAGATTTTCGATTTTTCTGGATCTGAATTTGTGGGCTATAGTTCAGTTGATTTTCAATAAAATTGAATTTTCTGCTAAATGTGTAAAAATATGCGGGTGATCCAAATGACCGTTGGCATGACGGTTACAGGTCTCAACGCCTATCAATAGAAGTATCAATAAACGAATACGGAGCACAATTGCAGATTTTCGATTTTCCTGGCTCTGAATTTGTGGGCTATAGTTCAGTTGATTTTCAATAAATTTGAATTTTCTGCGAAATGTGTAGAAATGTGCGGACGATCCAAATGACCGTTGGCATAACGATTAAAGGTCTCAACGCCTATCGATAGAGGTATCAATCAACGAAATCGGAGCACAATTGCAGATTTTCGATTTTTCTGGCTCTGAATTTGTGGGCTATAGTTCAGTTGGCCTTGAAAAAAATTGAATTTTCTGCTAAATATGTAGAAATGTGCGGGCGATCCAAATGACCGTTGGCATGATGATTACAGGTCTCAACACCTATCGATAGAGGTATCAATTAACGAAATCGGAGCACAATTGCAGATTTTCGATTTTTCTGGCTCTGAATTTGTGGGCTATAGTTCAGTTGATTTTCAATAAAATTGAATTTTCTGCGAAATGTATAGAAATGTGCAAGCGATCCAAATGACCGTTGGGATGATGATTATAGGTCTCAACGCCTATTGATTGAGGTATCAATCAACGAAATCGGAGCACAATTGCAGATTTTCGATTTTTCTGGCTCTGAATTTGTGGGCTATAGTTCAGTTGATTTTCAATAAAATTGAATTTTCTGTTAAATGTGTAGAAATGTGCAGGCGATCCAAATGACCGTTGGCATGATGATTACAGGTCTCAACGCCTATTGATAGAGGTATCAATCAACGAAACCGGAGCACAATATTGCAGATTTTCGATTTTTCTGGCTCTGAATTTGTGGGCTATAGTTCAGTTGATCTTCAAAAAAATTGAAATTTCTGCTAAATGTGTAGAAATGTGCGAGCGATCCAAATGACCGTTGGCATGATGATTACAGGTCTCAACGCCTATCGATAGAGGTATCAATCAACGAAATCGGAGCACAATTACAGGTTTTCGATTTTTCTGGCTCTGAATTTGTGGGCTATAGTTCAGTTGATTTTCAATAAATTTGAATTTTCTGCTAAATGTGCAGAAATGTGCGAGCGATCCAAATGACCGTTGGCATGATGATTACAGGTCTCAACGCCTATTGATAGAGGTATCAATAAACGAAATCGGAGCACGATTGCAGATTTTCGATTTTTCTGGCTCTGAATTTGTGGGCTATAGTTCAGTTGATTTTCAATAAATTTGAATTTTCTGCGAAATGTGTAGAAATGTACGAGCGATCCAACTAACCATTACAGGTCTCAACACCTATTGATAGAGGTATCAATCAACGAAATCGGAGCACAATTGCAGATTTTCGATTTTTCTGGCTCTGAATTTGTGGGCTATAGGTCAGTTGATTTTCAATAAATTGACTTTTCTGCTAAATGTGTTGAAATGTTCGAGCGATCCAAATGACCGTTGGCATGATGATTACAGGTCTCAACGCCTATCGATAGAGGTATCAATCAACGAAATCGGAGCACAATTACAGGTTTTTGATTTTTCTGGCTCTGAAGTTGTGGGCTATAGTTCAGTTGATTTTCAATAAATTTGAATTTTCTGCTAGATGTGCAGAAATGTGCGAGCGATCCAAATGACCGTTGGCATGATGATTACAGGTCTCAACGCCTATTGACAGAGGTATCAATCAACGAAATCGGAGCACAATTCCAGATTTTCGATTTTTCTGGATCTGAATTTGCGGGCTATAGTTCAGTTGATTTTCAATAAAATTGAATTTTCTGCTAAATGTGTAAAAATATGCGGGTGATCCAAATGACCGTTGGCATGACGGTTACAGGTCTCAACGCCTATCGATAGAAGTATCAATAAACGAATACGGAGCACAATTGCAGATTTTCGATTTTCCTGGCTCTGAATTTGTGGGCTATAGTTCAGTTGATTTTCAATAAAATTAATTTTCTGCGAAATGTGTAGAAATGTGCGAGCGATCCAAATGACCATTGGCATGATGATTACAGGTCTCAACGCCTATCGATAGAGGTATCAATCAACGAAATCGGAGCACAATTGCAGATTTTCGATTTTTCTGGGTCTGAATTTGTGGGCTATAGTTCAGTTGATTTTCAATAAAATTGAATTTTCTGCGAAATGTATAGAAATGTGCAAGCGATCCAAATGACCGTTGGGATGATGATTATAGGTCTCAACGCCTATTGATTGAGGTATCAATCAACGAAATCGGAGCACAATTGCAGATTTTCGATTTTTCTGGCTCTGAATTTGTGGGCTATAGTTCTGTGTGTTGATTTTCAATAAAATTGAATTTTCTGTTAAATGTGTAGAAATGTGCAGGCGATCCAAATGACCGTTGGCATGATGATTACAGGTCTCAACGCCTATTGATAGAGGTATCAATCAACGAAACCGGAGCACAATATTGCAGATTTTCGATTTTTCTGGCTCTGAATTTGTGGGCTATAGTTCAGTTGATCTTCAAAAAATTGAAATTTCTGCTAAATGTGTAGAAATGTGCGAGCGATCCAAATGACCGTTGGCATGATGATTACAGGTCTCAACGCCTATCGATAGAGGTATCAATCAACGAAATCGGAGCACAATTACAGGTTTTCGATTTTTCTGGGTCTGAATTTGTGGGCTATAGTTCAGTTGATTTTCAAAAAAATTGAATTTTCTGCGAAATGTGTAGAAATGTGCGAGCGATCCAAATGACGGTTGGCATGATGATTACAGGTCTCAACGCCTATTGATAGAGGTATCAATCAACGAAATCGGACCACAATTGCAGATTTTCGATTTTTCTGGCTCTGAATTTGTGGGCTATAGTTCAGTTGATTTTCAATAAAATTGAATTTTCTGCTAAATGTGTAGAAATGTGCGAGCGATCCAAATGACCGTTGGCATGATGATTACAGGTCTCAACACCTATTGATAGAGGTGTCAATCAACGAAATCGGAGCACAATATTGCAGATTTTCGATTTTTCTGGCTCTGAATTTGTGGGCTATAGTTCAGTTGATTTTCAATAAAATTAATTTTCTGCGAAATGTGTAGAAATGTGCGAGCGATCCAAATGACCATTGGCATGATGATTACAGGTCTCAACGCCTATTGATAGAGGTATCAATCAACGAAATCGGACCACAATTGCAGATTTTCGATTTTTCTGGGTCTGAATTTGTGGGCTATAGTTCAGTTGATTTTCAATAAAATTGAATTTTCTGCTAAATGTGTAGAAATGTGCGAGCGATCCAAATGACCGTTGGCATGATGATTACAGGTCTCAACACCTATTGATAGAGGTATCAATCAACGAAACCGGAGCACAATATTGCAGATTTTCGATTTTTCTGGCTCTGAATTTGTGGGCTATAGTTCAGTTGATTTTCAATAAAATTAACTTTCTGCGAAATGTGTAGAAATGTGCGAGCGATCCAAATGACCATTGGCATGATGATTACAGGTCTCAACGCCTATCGATAGAGGTATCAATCAACGAAATCGGACCACAATTGCAGATTTTCGATTTTTCTGGGTCTGAATTTGTGGGCTATAGTTCAGTTGATTTTCAATAAAATTGAATTTTCTGCTAAATGTGTAGAAATGTGCGAGCGATCCAAATGACCGTTGGCATGATGATTACAGGTCTCAACACCTATTGATAGAGGTATCAATCAACGAAACCGGAGCACAATATTGCAGATTTTCGATTTTTCTGGCTCTGAATTTGTGGGCTATAGTTCAGTTGATTTTCAATAAAATTGAATTTTCTGCGAAATGTGTAGAAATGTGCGAGCGATCCAAATGACCGTTGGCATGATGATTACAGGTCTCAACGCCTATTGATATAAGTCTCAATCAACGAAATCGGAGCACAATTACAGGTTCCGATTTTTCTGGCTCTGAATTTGTGGGCTATAGTTCAGTTCATTTTCAAAAAATTGAATTTTCTGCGAAATGTGTAGAAATGTTCGAGCGATCTAAATGACCGTTGGCATGATGATTACATGTCTCAGCACCTATTGATAGAGGTATCAATCAACGAAATCGGAGCAGAATTGCAGATTTTCGATTTTTCTGGCTCTGAATTTGTGGGCTATAGTTCAGTTGATTTTCAATAAATTTGAATTTTCTGCTAAATGTGTAGAAATGTGCGAGCGATCCAAATGACCGTTGGCATGACGATTACAGGTCTCAACACCTATTGATAGAGGTATCAATCAACGAAATCGGAGCACAATTGCAGATTTTCGATTTTTCTGGCTCTGAATTTGTGGGCTATAGTTCAGTTGATTTTCAATAAAATTGAATTTTCTGAGAAATGTGTAGAAATGTTCGAGCGACCCAAATGACCGTTGGCATGATGATTATAGGTCTCAACGCCTATCGATAGAGGTATCAATCAACGAAATCGGAGCACAATTGCAGATTTTCGATTTTCTGGCTCTGAATTTGTGGACTATGGTTCAGTTGATTTTCAATGAAATTGAATTTTCTGCGAAATGTGTAGAAATGTGCAGGCGATCCAAATGACCATTGGCATGATGATTACAGGTCTCAACGCCTATTGATAGAGGTATCAATCAACGAAATCGGAGCACAATTGCAGATTTTCGATTTTTCTGGCTCTGAATTTGTGGGCTATGGTTCAGTTGATTTTCAATAAAATTGAATTTTCTGCGAAATGTGTAGAAATGTGCGAGCGATCCAAATGACCGTTGGCATGATGATTGCAGGTCTCAACACCTATTGATATATGTATCAATCAACGAAATCGGAGCACAATTGCAGATTTTCGATTTTTCTGGCTCTGAATTTGTGGGATATAGTTCAGTTGATTTTCAATGAAATTGAATTTTCTGCGAAATGTGTAGAAATGTGCAGGCGATCCAAATGACCATTGGCATGATGATTACAGGTCTCAACGCCTATTGATAGAGGTATCAATCAACGAAATCGGAGCACAATTGCAGATTTTCGATTTTTCTGGCTCTGAATTTGTGGGATATAGTTCAGTTGATTTTCAATGAAATTGAATTTTCTGCGAAATGTGAAGAAATGTGCAGGCGATCCAAATGACCATTGGCATGATGATTACAGGTCTCAACGCCTATTGATAGAGGTATCAATCAACGAAATCGGAGCACAATTGCAGATTTTTGATTTTTCTGGCTCTGAATTTGTGGGCTATAGTTCAGTTGATTTTCAATAAATTTGAATTTTCTGCTAAATGTTTAGAAATGTGCGAGCGATCCAAATGACCGTTGGCATGACGATTACAGGTCTCAACACCTATTGATAGAGGTATCAATCAACGAAATCGGAGCACAATTGCAGATTTTCGATTTTTCTGGCTCTGAATTTGTGGGCTATGGTTCAGTTGATTTTCAATAAAATTGAATTTTCTGCGAAATGTGTAGAAATGTGCGAGCGATCCAAATGACCTTTGGCATGATCGTTACAGGTCTCAACACCTACTGATAAAGGTATCAATCATCGAAATCGGAGCACAATTGCAGATTTTCGATTTTTCTGGCTCTGAATTTGTGGGCTATGGTTCAGTTGATTTTCAAAAAAATTGAATTTTCTGCTAAATGTGTAGAAATGTGCGGGCGATCCAAATGACCGTTGGCATGATGATTACAGGTCTCAACACCTATTGATAGAGGTATCAATCAACGAAATCGGAGCACAATTGCAGATTTTCGATTTTTCTGGCTCTGAATTTGTGGGCTATGGTTCAGTTGATTTTCAATAAAATTGAATTTTCTGCGAAATGTGTAGAAATGTGCAGGCGATCCAAATGACCATTGGCATGATGATTACAGGTCTCAACGCCTATTGATAGAGGTATCAATCAACGAAATCGGAGCACAATTGCAGATTTTTGATTTTTCTGGCTCTGAATTTGTGGGCTATAGTTCAGTTGATCTTCAAAAACATTGAATTTTCTGCGAAATGTGTAGAAATGTGCGGGTTATTCAAATCACCGTTGACATGACGATTCCAGGTCTCAACACCTATTGATAGATGTATCAATCAACGAAATCGGAGCACAATTGCAGATTTTCGATTTTCTGGCTCTGAATTTGTGGGCTATAGTTCAGTTGATTTTCAAAAAAATTGAATTTTCTGCTAAATGTGTAGAAATGTGCGGGCGATCCAAATGACCGTTGGCATGATGGTTTCAACACCTATTGATAGAGGTATCAATCAACGAAATCGGAGCACAATTGCGGATTTTCGATTTTTCTGGCTCTGAATTTGTGGGCTATAGTTCAGTTGATTTTCAATAAAATTGAATTTTCTGCTAAATATGTAGAAATGTGCGGGCGATCAAAATGACCGTTGGCATGATGATTACAGGTCTCAACACCTATCGATAGAGGTATCAATCAACGAAATCGGAGCACAATTGCAGATTTTCGATTTTTCTGGCTCTGAATTTGTGGGCTATAGTTCAGTTGATTTTCAAAAAAATTGAATTTTCTGCTAAATGTGTAGAAATGTGCGAGCGATCCAAATGACCGTTGGCATGATGATTACAGGTCTCAACGCCTATTGATAGAGGTATCAATTAACGAAATCGGAGCACAATTGCAGATTTTCGATTTTTCTGGCTCTGAATTTGTGGGCTATAGTTCAGTTGATTTTCAAAAAAAATTGAATTTTCTGCTAAATGTGTAGAAATGTGCGAGCGATCCAAATGACCGTTGGCATGATGATTACAGGTCTCAACACCTATTGATAGAGGTATCAATCAACGAAATAGGAGCACAATTGCAGATTTTCGATTTTTCTGGCTCTGAATTTGTGGGCTATAGTTCAGTTGATTTTCAAAAAAATTGAATTTTCTGCTAAATGTGTAAGAAATGTGCGAGCGATCCAAATGACCGTTGGCATGATGATTGCAGGTCTCAACACCTATTGATATATGTATCAATCAACGAAATCGGAGCACAATTGCAGATTTTTCGATTTTTCTGGCTCTGAATTTGTGGGCTATAGTTTCAGTTGATCTTCAAAAACATTGAATTTTCTGCGAAATGTGTAGAAATGTGCGAGCGATCCAAATGACCGTTGGCATGATGATTACAGGTCTCAACGCCTATTGATAGAAGTATCAATAAACGAAATCCGAGCAAAATTGCAGATTTTCGATTTGTCTGGCTCTGAATTTGTGGGCTATAGTTCAGTTGATTTTCAAAAAAATTGAATTTTCTGCGAAATGTGTAGAAATTTGCAGGCGATCCAAATGACCGTTGGCATGATGATTACAGGTCTCAACACCTATCGATAGAGGTATCAATCAACGAAATCGGAGCACAATTGCAGATTTTCGATTTTTCTGGCTCTGAATTTGTGGGCTATAGTTCAGTTGATTTTCAATAAATTAGAATTTTCTGCTAAATGTGTAGAAATGTTCGAGCGATCCAAATGACCATTGGCATGATGATTACAGGTCTCAACGCCTATTGATAGAGGTATCAATTAACGAAATCGGAGCACAATTGCAGATTTTCGATTTTTCTGGCTCTGAATTTGTGGGCTATAGTTCAGTTGATTTTCAATAAAATTGAATTTTCTGCGAAATGTGTAGAAATGTGCGAGCGATCCAACTGACCGTTGGCATGATGATTACAGGTCTCAACACCTATTGATAGAGGTATCAATCAACGAAATCGGAGCACAATTGCAGATTTTCGATTTTTCTGGCTCTGAATTTGTGGGCTATAGTTCAGTTGATTTTCAATAAAATTGAATTTTCTGCGAAATGTGTAGAAATGTGCGAGCGATCCAACTGACCGTTGGCATGATGATTACAGGTCTCAACACCTATTGATAGAGGTATCAATCAACGAAATCGGAGCACAATTGCAGATTTTCGATTTTTCTGAGTCTGAATTTGTGGGCTATAGTTCAGTTGATTTTCAATAAATTTGAATTTTCTGCTAAATGTGCAGAAATGTGCGAGCGATCCAAATGACCGTTGGCATGATGATTACAGGTCTCAACGCCTATTGATAGAGGTATCAATAAACGAAATCGGAGCACGATTGCAGATTTTCGATTTTTCTGGATCTGAATTTGTGGGCTATAGTTCAATTGACTTTCAAATAAATTGAATTTTCTGCTAAATTTGTAAAAATGTGCGAGCGTTCCAAATGATCGTTGGCATGATGATTACAGGTCTCAACGCCTATTGATAGAGGTATCAATCAACGAAATCGGAACACAATTCCAGATTTTCGATTTTTCTGGCTCTGAATTTGTGGGCTATAGTTCAGTTGATTTTCAATAAAATTGAATTTTCTGCTAAATGTGTAGAAATATGCGGGTGATCCAAATGACCGTTGGCATGACGGTTGCAGGTCTCAACGCTTATCGATAGAAGTATCAATCAACGAAATCGGAGCACAATTGCAGATTTTCGATTTTCCTGGCTCTGAATTTGTGGGCTATAGTTCAGTTGATTTTCAATAAAATTGAATTTTCTGCGAAATGTGTAGAAATGTGCGAGCGATCCAAATGACCATTGGCATGATGATTACAGGTCTCAACGCCTATTGATAGAGGTATCAATCAACGAAATCGGAGCACAATTGCAGGTTTTCGATTTTTCTGGCTCTGAATTTGTGGGCTATAGTTCAGTTGATTTTCAATAAATTTGAATTTTCTGCGAAATGTGTAGAAATGCGCGAGCGATCCAACTAACCATTGGCATAAGGATTACAGGTCTCATCGCCTAATGATATAAGTCTCAATCAACGAAATCGGAGCACAATTGCAGGTTTTCGATTTTTCTGGCTCTGAATTTGTGGGCTATAGTTCAGTTGATTTTCAATAAAATTGAATTTTCTGCGAAATGTTTAGAAATGTTCGAGCGACCCAAATGACCGTTGGCATGATGATTATAGGTCTCAACGCCTATCGATAGAGGTATCAATCAACGAAATCGGAGCACAATTGCAGATTTTCGATTTTCTGGCTCTGAATTTGTGGGCTATGGTTCAGTTGATTTTCAATAAAATTGAATTTTCTGCGAAATGTGTAGAAATGTGCGAGCGATCCAAATGACCTTTGGCATGATCGTTACAGGTCTCAACACCTACTGATAGAGGTATCAATCATCGAAATCGGAGCACAATTGCAGGTTTTCGATTTTTCTGGCTCTGAATTTGTGGGCTATAGTTCAGTTGATTTTCAATAAATTTGAATTTTCTGCGAAATATATAGAAATGTGCAGGCGATCCAAATGACCGTTGGCATGATGATTACAGGTCTCAACGCCTATTGATAGAGGTATCAATCAACGAAATCGGAGCACAATTGCAGATTTTCGATTTTTCTGGCTCTGAATTTGTGGGCTATAGTTCAGTTGATCTCAAAAACATTAAATTTTCTGCGAAATGTGTAGAAATGTGCGAGCGATCCAAATAACCGTTGGCATGATGATTACAGGTCTCAACGCCTATTGATAGAAGTATCAATAAACGAAATCCGAGCAAAATTGCAGATTTTCGATTTGTCTGGCTCTGAATTTGTGGGCTATAGTTCAGTTGATTTTCAAAAAAATTGAATTTTCTGCGAAATGTGTAGAAATGTGCAGGCGATCCAAATGACCGTTGGCATGATGATTACAGGTCTCAACGCCTATTGATAGAGGTATCAATTAACGAAATCGGAGCACAATTGCAGATTTTCGATTTTCTGGCTCTGAATTTGTGGGCTATAGTTCAGTTGATTTTCAAAAAAATTGAATTTTCTGCTAAATGTGTAGAAATGTGCGGGCGATCCAAATGACCGTTGGCATGATGATTACAGGTTTCAACACCTATTGATAGAGGTATCAATCAACGAAATCGGAGCACAATTGCGGATTTTCGATTTTTCTGGCTCTGAATTTGTGGACTATAGTTCAGTTGATTTTCAATAAATTTGAATTTTCTGCGAAATGTGTAGAAATGTGCTAGCGATCCAAATGACCGTTGGCATGATGATTATAGGTCTCAACGCCTATTGATAGAGGTATCAATAAACGAAATCGGAGCAAAATTGCAGATTTTCGATTTTTCTGGCTCTGAATTTGTGGGCTATAGTTCAGTTGATTTTCAAAAAAATTGAATTTTCTGCTAAATGTGTAGAAATGTGCGGGCAATCCAAATGACCGTTGGCATGATGATTACAGGTCTCAACGCCTATCGATAAAGGTATCAATCAACGAAATCGGAGCACAATTGCAGATTTTCGATTTTTCTGGCTCTGAATTTGTGGGCTATAGTTCAGTTGATTTTCAAAAAAATTGAATTTTCTGCTAAATGTGTAGAAATGTGCGAGCGATCCAAATGACCGTTGGCATAACGATTACAGGTCTCAACACCTATTGATAGAGGTATCAATCAACGAAATCGGAGCACAATTGCAGATTTTCGATTTTTCTGGCTCTGAATTTGTGGGCTATAGTTCAGTTGATTTTCAATAAATTAGAATTTTTTGCGAAATGTGTAGAAATGTGCGAGCGATCCAAATGACCGTTGGCAGTATGATTACAGGCCTCAACGCCTATCGATAGAGGTATCAATCAACGAAATCGGAGCACGATTGCAGATTTTCGATTTTTCTGGCTCTGAATTTGTGGGCTATAGGTCAGTTGATTTTCAATAAATTTGAATTTTCTGCGAAATGTGTAGAAATGTACGAGCGATCCAACTAACCATTGGCATGAGGATTACAGGTATCATCGCCTATTGATATAAGTCTCAATCAACGAAATCGGAGCACAATTGCAGGTTTTCGATTTTTCTGGTTCTGAATTTGTGGGCTATAAGTTCAGTTGATTTTCAATAAAATTGAATTTTCTGCGAAATGTGTAGAAATGTGCGGGCGATCCAAATGACCGTTGGCATGATGATTACAGGTCTCACCGCCTATTGATAGAGGTATCAATCAACGAAACCGGAGCACAATTGCGGATTTTCGATTTTCTGGCTCTGAATTTGTGGGCTATAGGTCAGTTGATTTTCAATAAATTTGAATTTTCTGCGAAATGTGTAGAAATGTGCGAGCGATCCAACTAACCATTAGCATGAGGATTACAGGTCTCATCGCCTATTGATATAAGTCTCAATCAACGAAATCGGAGCACAATTGCAGGTTTTCGATTTTTCTGGCTCTGAATTTGTGGGCTATAGTTCAGTTGATTTTCAATAAAATTGAATTTTCTGCGAAATGTGTAGAAATGTGCAGGCGATCCAAATGACCATTGGCATGAGGATTACAGGTATCATCGCCTATTGATATAAGTCTCAATCAACGAAACAGGAGCACAATATTGCAGATTTTCGATTTTTCTGGCTCTGAATTTGTGGGCTATAGGTCAGTTGATTTTCAATAAATTTGAATTTTCTGCGAAATGTGTAGAAATGTGCGAGCGATCCAACTAATCATTGGCATGAGGATTACAGGTCTCATCGCCTATTGATATAAGTCTCAATCAACGAAATCGGAGCACAATTGCAGATTTTCGATTTTTCTGGCTCTGAATTTGTGGGCTATAGTTCAGTTGATTTTCAAAAAAATTGAATTTTCTGCTAAATGTGTAGAAATGTGCGGGCAATCCAAATGACCGTTGGCATGACGATTACAGGTCTCAACACCTATCGATAGAGGTATCAATCAACGAAATCGGAGCACAATTGCAGATTTTCGATTTTTCTGGCTCTGAATTTGTGGGCTATAGTTCAGTTGATTTTCAATAAAATTGAATTTTCTGCTAAATGTGTAGAAATGTGCGGGCGATCCAAATGACCGTTGGCATAACGATTACAGGTCTCAACACCTAACTACTCGGAGCACAATTGCAGATTTTCGATTTTTCTGGCTCTGAATTTGTGGGCTATAGTTCAGTTGATTTTCAATAAAATTGAATTTTCTGCGAAATGTGTAGAAATGTTCGAGCGACCCAACTGACCGTTGGCATGATGAATATAGGTCTCAACGCCTATCGATAGAGGTATCAATCAACGAAATCGGAGCACAATTGCAGATTTTCGATTTTTCTGGCTCTGAATTTGTGGGCTATAGTTCAGTTGATTTTCAATAAAATTTAATTTTCTGCTAAATGTGTAGAAATGTGCGGGCGATCCAAATGACCGTCGGCATGACGATTACAGGTCTCAACACCTATCGATAGAGGTATCAATCAACGAAATCGGAGCACAATTGCAAGTTTTCGATTTTCCTAGCTCTGAATTTGTGGGCTATAGTTCAGTTGATTTTCAAAAAAATTGAATTTTCTGCTAAATGTGTAGAAATGTGCGAGCGATCCAAATGACCGTTGGCATGACGATTACAGGTCTCAACACCTATTGATAGAGGTATCAATCAACGAAATCGGAGCACAATTGCAGATTTTCGATTTTCTGGCTCTGAATTTGTGGGCTATAGTTCAGTTGATTTTCAATAAAATTGAATTTTCTGCTAAATGTGTAGAAATGTGCGGGCGATCCAAATGACCGTTGGCATGACGATTATACGTCTCAACACCTATTGATAGAGGTATCAATCAACGAAATCGGCGCACAATTGCAGATTTTCGATTTTTCTGGCTCTGAATTTGTGGGCTATAGTTCAGTTGATTTTCAATAAAATTGAATTTTCTACGAAATGTGTAGAAATGTGCGGGCGATCCAAATGATCGTTGGCATGACGATTACAGGTCTCAACACCTATTGATAGAGGTATCAATCAACGAAATCGGCGCACAATTGCAGATTTTCGATTTTTCTGGCTCTGAATTTGTGGGCTATAGTTCAGTTGATTTTCAATAAAATTGAGTTTTCTGCTAAATGTGTAGAAATGTGCGGGCGATCCAAATGACCGTTGGCATGATGATTACAGGTCTCAACACCTATTGATAGAGGTATCAATCAACGAAATCGGAGCACAATTGCAGATTTTCGATTTTTCTGGCTCTGAATTTGTGGGCTATAGTTCAGTTGATTTTCAATAAAATTGAATTTTCTACGAAATGTGTAGAAATGTGCGGGCGATCCAAATGATCGTTGGCATGACGATTACAGGTCTCAACACCTATTGATAGAGGTATCAATCAACGAAATCGGCGCACAATTGCAGATTTTCGATTTTTCTGGCTCTGAATTTGTGGGCTATAGTTCAGTTGATTTTCAATAAAATTGAGTTTTCTGCTAAATGTGTAGAAATGTGCGGGCGATCCAAATGACCGTTGGCATGATGATTATACGTCTCAACGCCTATTGATAGAGGTATCAATCAACGAAATCGGAGCACAATTGCAGATTTTCGATTTTCTGGCTCTGAATTTGTGGGCTATAGTTCAGTTGATTTTCAAAAAAATTGAATTTTCTGCTAAATGTGTAGAAATGTGCGGGCGATCCAAATGACCGTTGGCATAACGATTACAGGTCTCAACACCTATTGATAGAGGTATCAATCAACGAAATCGGAGCACAATTGCAGATTTTCGATTTTTCTGGCTCTGAATTTGTGGGCTATAGTTCAGTTGATTTTCAAAAAAATTGAATTTTCTGCTAAATGTGTAGAAATGTGCGGGCGATCCAAATGACCGTTTGCATGATGATTATACGTCTCAACGCCTATTGATAGAGGTATCAATCAACGAAATCGGAGCACAATTGCAGATTTTCGATTTTCTGGCTCTGAATTTGTGGGCTATAGTTCAGTTGATTTTCAAAAAAATTCAATTCTTTGCTAAGTGTAGAAATGTGCGGGCGATCCAAATGATCGTTGGCATGATGATTATACGTCTCAACGCCTATTGATAGAGGTATCAATCAACGAAATCGGAGCACAATTGCAGATTTTCGATTTTCTGTCTCTGAATTTGTGGGCTATAGTTCAGTTGATTTTCAAAAAAATTGAATTTTCTGCTAAATGTGTAGAAATGTGCGGGCGATCCAAATGACCGTTGGCATGATGATTATACGTCTCAACGCCTATTGATAGAGGTATCAATCAACGAAATCGGAGCACAATTGCAGATTTTCGATTTTTCTGGCCCTGAATTTGTGGGCTATAGTTCAGTTGATTTTCAATAAAATTGAATTTTCTGCTAAATGTATAGAAATGTGCGGGCGATCCAAATGACCTTTGGCATGACGATTACAGGTCTCAACACCTATTGATAGAGGTATCAATCAACGAAATCGGAGCACAATTGCAGATTTTCGATTTTTCTGGCCCTGAATTTGTGGGTTATAGTTCAGTTGATTTTCAAAAAAATTGAATTTTCTGCTAAATGTGTAGAAATGTGCGGGCGATCTAAATGACCGTTGGCATAACGATTACAGGTCTCAACACCTATTGATAGAGGTATCAATCAACGAAATCGGAGCACAATTGCAGATTTTCGATTTTTCTGGCTCTGAATTTGTGGGCTATAGTTCAGTTGATTTTCAAAAAAATTGAATTTTCTGCTAAATGTGTAGAAATGTGCGGGCGATCCAAATGACCGTTGGCATGACGATTACAGGTCTCAACACCTATTGATAGAGGTATCAATCAACGAAATCGGAGCACAATTGCAGATTTTCGATTTTTCTGGCCCTGAATTTGTGGGCTTTAGTTCAGTTGATTTTCAAAAAAATTGAATTTTCTGCTAAATGTGTAGAAATGTGCGGGCGATCCAAATGACCGTTGGCATAACGATTACAGGTCTCAACACCTATTGATAGAGGTATCAATCAACGAAATCGGAGCACAATTGCAGATTTTCGATTTTCTGGCTCTGAATTTGTGGGCTATAGTTCAGTTGATTTTCAATAAAATTGAATTTTCTGCTAAATGTGTAGAAATGTGCGGGCGATCCAAATGACCGTTGGCATGATGATTATACGTCTCAACGCCTATTGATAGAGGTATCAATCAACGAAATCGGAGCACAATTGCAGATTTTCGATTTTTCTGGCCCTGAATTTGTGGGCTATAGTTCAGTTGATTTTCAATAAAATTGAATTTTCTGCTAAATGTATAGAAATGTGCGGGCGATCCAAATTGACCGTTGGCATGACGGTTACAGGTCTCAACACCTATTGATAGAGGTATCAATCAACGAAATCGGAGCACAATTGCAGATTTTCGATTTTTCTGGCCCTGAATTTGTGGGTTATAGTTCAGTTGATTTTCAAAAAAATTGAATTTTCTGCTAAATGTGTAGAAATGTGCGGGCGATCTAAATGACCGTTGGCATAACGATTACAGGTCTCAACACCTATTGATAGAGGTATTAATCAACGAAATCGGAGCACAATTGCAGATTTTCGATTTTTCTGGCTCTGAATTTGTGGGCTATAGTTCAGTTGATTTTCAAAAAAATTGAATTTTCTGCTAAATGTGTAGAAATGTGCGGGCGATCCAAATGACCGTTGGCATGACGATTACAGGTCTCAACACCTATTGATAGAGGTATCAATCAACGAAATCGGAGCACAATTGCAGATTTTCGATTTTTCTGGCCCTGAATTTGTGGGCTTTAGTTCAGTTGATTTTCAAAAAAATTGAATTTTCTGCTAAATGTGTAGAAATGTGCGGGCGATCCAAATGACCGTTGGCATAACGATTACAGGTCTCAACACCTATTGATATAGGTATCAATCAACGAAATCGGAGCACAATTGCAGATTTTCGATTTTCTGGCTCTGAATTTGTGGGCTATAGTTCAGTTGATTTTCAATAAAATTGAATTTTCTGCTAAATGTGTAGAAATGTGCGGGCGATCCAAATGACCGTTGGCATGATGATTATACGTCTCAACGCCTATTGATAGAGGTATCAATCAACGAAATCGGAGCACAATTGCAGATTTTCGATTTTTCTGGCCCTGAATTTGTGGGCTATAGTTCAGTTGATTTTCAATAAAATTGAATTTTCTGCTAAATGTATAGAAATGTGCGGGCGATCCAAATGACCGTTGGCATGACGGTTACAGGTCTCAACACCTATTGATAGAGGTATCAATCAACGAAATCGGAGCACAATTGCAGATTTTCGATTTTTCTGGCCCTGAATTTGTGGGCTATAGTTCAGTTGATTTTCAATAAAATTGAATTTTCTGCTAAATGTGTAGAAATGTGCGGGCGATCCAAATGACTATTGGCGTGATGATTACAGGTCTCAACACCTATTGATAGAGGTATCAATCAACGAAATCGGCGCACAATTTCAGATTTTCGATTTTTCTGGCTCTGAATTTGTGGTCTATAGTTCAGTTGATTTTCAAAAAAATTCAATTTTCTGCTAAATGTGTAGAAATGTGCGGGCGATCCAAATGACCATTGGCATAACGATTACAGGTCTCAACACCTACTGATAGAGGTATCAATCAACGAAATCGGAGCACAATTGCACATTTTCGATTTTCTGGCTCTGAATTTGTGGGCTATAGTTCAGTTGATTTTCAAAAAAATTGAATTTTCTGCGAAATGTGTAGAAATGTGCGGGCGATCCAAATGACCGTTGGAATAACGATTACAGGTCTCAACACCTATTGATAGAGGTATCAATCAACGAAATCGGAGCACAATTGCAGATTTTCGATTTTTCTGGCCCTGAATTTGTGGGCTATAGTTCAGTTGATTTTCAATAAAATTGAATTTTCTGCTAAATGTGTAGAAATGTGCGGGCGATCCAAATGACCGCTGGCATGACGATTACAGGTCTCAACACCTATTGATAGAGGTATCAATCAACGAAATCGGAGCACAATTGCAGATTTTCGATTTTTCTGGCCCTGAATTTGTGGGCTATAGTTCAGTTGATTTTCAATAAAATTGAATTTTCTGCTAAATGTGTAAAAATGTGTGGGCGATCCAAATGACCGTTGGCATGATGATTATACGTCTCAACACCTATTGTTAGAGGTATCAATCAACGAAATCGGAGCACAATTGCACATTTTCGATTTTCTGGCTCTGAATTTGTGGGCTATAGTTCAGTTGATTTTAAAAAAAATTGAATTTTCTGCTAAATGTGTAGAAATGTGCGGGCGATCCAAATGACTATTGGCATGACGATTACAGGTCTCAACACCTACTGATAGAGGTATCAATCAACGAAATCGGAGCACAATTGCACATTTTCGATTTTCTGGCTCTGAATTTGTGGACTATAGTTCAGTTGATTTTCAATAGATTTGAATTTTCTGCGAAATGTGTAGAAATGTTCGAGCGACCCAAATGACCGTTGGCATGATGATTATAGGTCTCCACGCCTGTCGATAAAGGTATCAATCAACGAAATCGGAGCACAATTGCAGATTTTCGATTTTTCTGGCTCTGAATTTGTGGGCTATAGTTCAGTTGATTTTTAATAAAATTGAATTTTCTGCGAAATGTGTAGAAATGTTCGAGCGACCCAACTGACCGTCGGCATGACGATTACAGGTCTCAACACCTATCGATAGAGGTATCAGTCAACGAAATCGGAGCACAATTGCAAGTTTTCGATTTTCCTAGCTCTGAATTTGTGGGCTATAGTTCAGTTGATTTTCAATAAAATTGAATTTTCTGCTAAATGTGTAGAAATGTGCGAGCGATCCAAATGACCGTTGGCATGATGATTACAGATCTCAACACCTATTGATAGAGGTATCAATCAACGAAATCGGAGCACAATTGCAGATTTTCGATTTTCTGGCTCTGAATTTGTGGGCTATAGTTCAGTTGATTTTCAAAAAAATTGAATTTTCTGCTAAATGTGTAGAAATGTGCGGGCGATCCAAATGACCGTTGGCATGACGATTACAGGTCTCAACACCTATTGATAGAGGTATCAATCAACGAAATCGGAGCACAATTGCAGATTTTCGATTTTTCTGGCTCTGAATTTGTGGGCTATAGTTCAGTTGATTTTCAATAAAATTGAATTTTCTGTGAAATGTGTAGAAATGTGCGAGCGATCTAAATGACCGTTAGCATGATGATTACAGGTCTCAACGCCTATCGTTAGAGGTATCAATCAACGAAATCGGAGCACAATTGCAGATTTTCGATTTTTCTGGCCCTGAATTTGTGGGCTATAGTTCAGTTGATTTTCAAAAAAATTGAATTCTTAGCTAAGTGTAGAAATGTGCGGGCGATCCAAATGATCGTTGGCATGACGATTACAGGTCTCAACACCTATTGATGGAGGTATCAATCAACGAAATCGGCGCACAATTGCAGATTTTCGATTTTTCTAGCTCTGAATTTGTGGGCTATAGTTCAGTTGATTTTCAAAAAAATTGAATTCTTTGCTAAGTGTAGAAATGTGCGGGCGATCCAAATGACTATTGGCATGACGATTACAGGTCTCAACACCTATTGATAGAGGTATCAATCAACGAAATCGGAGCACAATTGCAGATTTTCGATTTTTCTGGCTCTGAATTTGTGGGCTATAGTTCAGTTGATTTTCAAAAAAATTCAATTCTTTGCTAAGTGTAGAAATGTGCGGGCGATCCAAATGACCGTTGGCATGACGATTACAGGTCTCAACACCTATTGATAGAGGTATCAATCAACGAAATCGGAGCACAATTGCAGATTTTCGATTTTTCTGGCTCTGAATTTGTGGGCTATAGTTCAGTTGATTTTCAATAAAATTGAATTTTCTGTGAAATGTGTAGAAATGTGCGAGCGATCTAAATGACCGTTAGCATGATGATTACAGGTCTCAACGCCTATCGTTAGAGGTATCAATCAACGAAATCGGAGCACAATTGCAGATTTTCGATTTTTCTGGCCCTGAATTTGTGGGCTATAGTTCAGTTGATTTTCAAAAAAATTGAATTTTCTGCAAAGTGTGTAGAAATGTGCGGGCGATCCAAATGACTATTGGCATGACGATTACAGGTCTCAACACCTATTGATAGAGGTATCAATCAACGAAATCGGCGCACAATTGCAGATTTTCGATTTTTCTGGCTCTGAATTTGTGGGCTATAGTTCAGTTGATTTTCAATAAAATTGAATTTTCTGCTAAATGTGTAGAAATGTGCGGGCGATCCAAATGACCGTTGGCATGACGATTATACGTCTCAACACCTATTGATAGAGGTATCAATCAACGAAATCGGCGCACAATTGCAGATTTTCGATTTTTCTGGCTCTGAATTTGTGGGCTATAGTTCAGTTGATTTTCAATAAAATTGAATTTTCTGTGAAATGTGTAGAAATGTGCGAGCGATCTAAATGACCGTTAGCATGATGATTACAGGTCTCAACGCCTATCGTTAGAGGTATCAATCAACGAAATCGGAGCACAATTGCAGATTTTCGATTTTTCTGGCCCTGAATTTGTGGGCTATAGTTCAGTTGATTTTCAAAAACATTGAATTTTCTGCTAAATGTGTAGAAATGTGCGGGCGATCCAAATGACCGTTGGCATAACGATTACAGGTCTCAACACCTATTGATAGAGGTATCCAGATTTTCAATTTTTCTGGCTCTGAATTTGTGGGCTATAGTTCAGTTGATTTTCAAAAAAATTGAATTTTCTGCTTAGTGTGTAGAAATGTGCGGGCGATCCAAATGACTATTGGCATGACGAGGTATCAATCAACGAAATCGGAGCACAATTGCAGATTTTCGATTTTTCTGGCCCTGAATTTGTGGGCTATAGTTCAGTTGATTTTCAAAAAAATTGAATTTTCTGCTAAATGTGTAGAAATGTGCGGGCGATCCAAATGACCGTTGGCATGACGATTACAGGTCTCAACACCTATTGATAGAGGTATCAATCAACGAAATCGGAGCACAATTGCAGTTTTTCGATTTTTCTGGCTCTGAATTTGTGGGCTATAGTTCAGTTGATTTTCAAAAAAATTGAATTTTCTGCTAAATGTGTAGAAATGTGCGGGCGATCCAAATGACCGTTGGCATGACGATTATACGTCTCAACACCTATTGATAGAGGTATCAATCAACGAAAACGGAGCACAATGGCAGATTTTCGATTTTTCTGGCTCTGAATTTGTGGGCTATAGTTCAGTTGATTTTCAAAAAAATTCAATTATTTGCTAAGTGTAGAAATGTGCGGGCGATCCAAATGACCGTTGGCATGACGATTACAGGTCTCAACACCTATTGATAGAGGTATCAATCAACGAAATCGGAGCACAATTGCAGATTTTCGATTTTTCTGGCCCTGAATTTGTGGGCTATAGTTCAGTTGATTTTCAAAAAAATTGAATTTTCTGCTAAATGTGTAGAAATGTGCGGGCGATCCAAATGACCGTTGGCATGACGATTACAGGTCTCAACACCTATTGATAGAGGTATCAATCAACGAAATCGGAGCACAATTGCAGATTTTCGATTTTTCTGGCTCTGAATTTGTGGGCTATAGTTCAGTTGATTTTCAAAAAAATTGAATTTTCTGCTAAATGTGTAGAAATGTGCGGGCGATCCAAATGACCGTTGACATGACGATTACAGGCCTCAACACCTATTGATAGAGGTATCAATCAACGAAATCGGAGCACAATTGCAGATTTTCGATTTTTCTGGCTCTGAATTTGTGGGCTATAGTTCAGTTGATTTTAAGAAAAATTGAATTTTCTGCTAAGTGTAGAAATGTGCGGGCGATCCAAATGACTATTGGCATGACGATTACAGGTCTCAACACCTATTGATAGAGGTATCAATCAACGAAATCGGCGCACAATTGCAGATTTTCGATTTTTCTGGCTCTGAATTTGTGGGCTATAGTTCAGTTGATTTTCAAAAAAATTCAATTCTTTGCTAAGTGTAGAAATGTGCGGGCGATCCAAATGACCGTTGGCATGACGATTACAGGTCTCAACACCTATTGATAGAGGTATCAATCAACGAAATCGGAGCACAATTGCAGATTTTCGATTTTTCTGGCCCTGAATTTGTGGGCTATAGTTCAGTTGATTTTCAAAAAAATTGAATTTTCTGCTAAATGTGTAGAAATGTGCGGGCGATCCAAATGACCGTTGACATGACGATTACAGGTCTCAACACCTATTGATAGAGGTATCAATCAACGAAATCGGAGCACAATTGCAGATTTTCGATTTTTCTGGCTTTGAATTTGTGGGCTATAGTTCAGTTAATTTTCAATAAAATTGAATTTTCTGCGAAATGTGTAGAAATGTGCGGGCGATCCAAATGACCGTTGGCATGACGATTATACGTCTCAACACCTATTGATAGAGGTATCAATCAACGAAATCGGAGCACAATGGCAGATTTTCGATTTTTCTGGCTCTGAATTTGTGGGCTATAGTTCAGTTGATTTTCAAAAAAATTCAATTCTTTGCTAAGTGTAGAAATATGCGGGCGATCCAAATGACCGTTGGCATGACGATTACAGGTCTCAACACCTGATAGAGGTATCAATCAACGAAATCGGAGCACAATTGCAGATTTTCCATTTTTCTGGCTCTGAATTTGTGGGCTATAGTTCAGTTGATTTTCAAAAAAATTGAATTTTCTGCTAAATGTGTAGAAATGTGCGGGCGATCCAAATGACCGTTGGCATATCGAATACAGGTCTCAACACCTAACTACTCGGAGCACAATTGCAGATTTTCGATTTTCTGGCTTTGAATTTGTGAGCTATAGTTCAGTTGATTTTCAATAAAATTGAATTTTCTGCGAAATGTGTAGAAATGTTCGAGCGACCCAACTGACCGTTGGCATGATGAATATAGGTCTCAACGCCTATCGATAGAGGTATCAATCAACGAAATCGGAGCACAATTGCAGATTTTCGATTTTTCTGGCTCTGAATTTGTGGGCTATAGTTCAGTTGATTTTCAATAAAATTGAATTTTCTGCTAAATGTGTAGAAATGTGCGGGCGATCTAAATGACTATTTGCATGACGATTACAGGTCTCAACACCTATTAATAGAGGTATCAATCAACGAAATCGGCGCACAATTGCAGATTTTCGATTTTTCTGGCTCTGAATTTGTGGGCTATAGTTCAGTTGATTTTCAAAAAAATTGAATTTTCTGCTAAATGTGTAGAAATGTGCGGGCGATCCAAATGACCGTTGGCATGATGATTATACGTATCAACGCCTATTGATAGAGGTATCAATCAACGAAATCGGAGCACAATTGCAGATTTTCGATTTTCTGGCTCTGAATTTGTGGGCTATAGTTCAGTTGATTTTCAAAAAAATTCAATTCTTTGCTAAGTGTAGAAATGTGCGGGCGATCCAAATGACCGTTGGCATGACGATTACAGGTCTCAACACCTATTGATAGAGGTATCAATCAACGAAATCGCAGCACAATTGCAGATTTTCGATTTTTCTGGCCCTGAATTTGTGGGCTATAGTTCAGTTGATTTTCAAAAAAATTGAATTTTCTGCTAAATGTGTAGAAATGTGCGGGCGATCCAAATGACCGTTGGCATGACGATTACAGGTCTCAACACCTATTGATAGAGGTATCAATCAACGAAATCGCAGCACAATTGCAGATTTTCGATTTTTCTGGCCCTGAATTTGTGGGCTATAGTTCAGTTGATTTTCAAAAAAATTGAATTTTCTGCTAAATGTGTAGAAATGTGCGGGCGATCCAAATGACCGTTGGCATGACGATTACAGGTCTCAACACCTATTGATAGAGGTATCAATCAACGAAATCGCAGCACAATTGCAGATTTTCGATTTTTCTGGCCCTGAATTTGTGGGCTATAGTTCAGTTGATTTTCAATAAAATTGAATTTTCTGCTAAATGTGTAGAAATGTGCGGGCGATCTAAATGACTATTTGCATGACGATTACAGGTCTCAACACCTATTAATAGAGGTATCAATCAACGAAATCGGCGCACAATTGCAGATTTTCGATTTTTCTGGCTCTGAATTTGTGGGCTATAGTTCAGTTGATTTTCAAAAAAATTGAATTTTCTGCTAAATGTGTAGAAATGTGCGGGCGATCCAAATGACCGTTGGCATGATGATTATACGTATCAACGCCTATTGATAGAGGTATCAATCAACGAAATCGGAGCACAATTGCAGATTTTCGATTTTCTGGCTCTGAATTTGTGGGCTATAGTTCAGTTGATTTTCAAAAAAATTCAATTCTTTGCTAAGTGTAGAAATGTGCGGGCGATCCAAATGACCGTTGGCATGACGATTACAGGTCTCAACACCTATTGATAGAGGTATCAATCAACGAAATCGCAGCACAATTGCAGATTTTCGATTTTCTGGCTCTGAATTTGTGGGCTATAGTTCAGTTGATTTTCAATAAAATTGAATTTTCTGCTAAATGTGTAGAAATGTGCGGGCGATCCAAATGACCGTTGGCATAACGATTACAGGTCTCAACACCTATTGATAGAGGTATCAATCAACGAAATCGGAGCACAATTGCAGATTTTCGATTTTTCTGGCCCTGAATTTGTGGGCTATAGTTCAGTTGATTTTCAATAAAATTGAATTTTCTGCTAAATGTGTAGAAATGTGCGGGCGATCCAAATGACCGTTGGCATGATGATTATACGTCTCAACGCCTATTGATAGAGGTATCAATCAACGAAATCGGAGCACAATTGCAGATTTTCGATTTTCTGGCTCTGAATTTGTGGGCTATAGTTCAGTTGATTTTCAAAAAAATTCAATTCTTTGCTAAGTGTAGAAATGTGCGGGCGATCCAAATGACCGTTGGCATGACGATTACAGGTCTCAACACCTATTGATAGAGGTATCAATCAACGAAATCGGAGCACAATTGCAGATTTTCGATTTTTCTGGCCCTGAATTTGTGGGCTATAGTTCAGTTGATTTTATAAAAAATTGAATTTTCTGCTAAATGTGTAGAAATGTGCGGGCGATCCAAATGACCGTTGGCATGACGATTACAGGTCTCAACACCTATTGATAGAGGTATCAATCAACGAAATCGGAGCACAATTGCAGATTTTCGATTTTCTGGCTCTGAATTTGTGGGCTATAGTTCAGTTGATTTTCAATAAAATTGAATTTTCTGCTAAATGTGTAGAAATGTGCGGGCGATCCAAATGACCGTTGGCATAACGATTACAGGTCTCAACACCTATTGATAGAGGTATCAATCAACGAAATCGGAGCACAATTGCAGATTTTCGATTTTCTGGCTCTGAATTTGTGGGCTATAGTTCAGTTGATTTTCAATAAAATTGAATTTTCTGCTAAATGTGTAGAAATGTGCGGGCGATCCAAATGACCGTTGGCATGATGATTATACGTCTCAACGCCTATTGATAGAGGTATCAATCAACGAAATCGGAGCACAATTGCAGATTTTCGATTTTCTGGCTCTGAATTTGTGGGCTATAGTTCAGTTGATTTTCAAAAAAATTGAATTTTCTGCTAAATGTGTAGAAATGTGCGGGCGATCTAAATGACCGTTGGCATAACGATTACAGGTCTCAACACCTATTGATAGAGGTATCAATCAACGAAATCGGAGCACAATTGCAGATTTTCGATTTTTCTGGCTCTGAATTTGTGGGCTATAGTTCAGTTGATTTTCAAAAAAATTGAATTTTCTGCTAAATGTGTAGAAATGTGCGGGCGATCCAAATGACCGTTGGCATGACGATTACAGGTCTCAACACCTATTGATAGAGGTATCAATCAACGAAATCGGAGCACAATTGCAGATTTTCGATTTTTCTGGCCCTGAATTTGTGGGCTTTAGTTCAGTTGATTTTCAAAAAAATTGAATTTTCTGCTAAATGTGTAGAAATGTGCGGGCGATCCAAATGACCGTTGGCATGACGATTACAGGTCTCAACACCTATTGATAGAGGTATCAATCAACGAAATCGGAGCACAATTGCAGATTTTCGATTTTCTGGCTCTGAATTTGTGGGCTATAGTTCAGTTGATTTTCAATAAAATTGAATTTTCTGCTAAATGTGTAGAAATGTGCGGGCGATCCAAATGACCGTTGGCATAACGATTACAGGTCTCAACACCTATTGATAGAGGTATCAATCAACGAAATCGGAGCACAATTGCAGATTTTCGATTTTCTGGCTCTGAATTTGTGGGCTATAGTTCAGTTGATTTTCAATAAAATTGAATTTTCTGCTAAATGTGTAGAAATGTGCGGGCGATCCAAATGACCGTTGGCATGATGATTATACGTCTCAACGCCTATTGATAGAGGTATCAATCAACGAAATCGGAGCACAATTGCAGATTTTCGATTTTTCTGGCCCTGAATTTGTGGGCTATAGTTCAGTTGATTTTCAAAAAAATTGAATTTTCTGCTAAATGTGTAGAAATGTGCGGGCGATCCAAATGACCGTTGGCATGACGATTACAGGTCTCAACACCTATTGATAGAGGTATCAATCAACGAAATCGCAGCACAATTGCAGATTTTCGATTTTTCTGGCCCTGAATTTGTGGGCTATAGTTCAGTTGATTTTCAATAAAATTGAATTTTCTGCTAAATGTGTAGAAATGTGCGGGCGATCTAAATGACTATTTGCATGACGATTACAGGTCTCAACACCTATTAATAGAGGTATCAATCAACGAAATCGGCGCACAATTGCAGATTTTCGATTTTTCTGGCTCTGAATTTGTGGGCTATAGTTCAGTTGATTTTCAAAAAAATTGAATTTTCTGCTAAATGTGTAGAAATGTGCGGGCGATCCAAATGACCGTTGGCATGATGATTATACGTATCAACGCCTATTGATAGAGGTATCAATCAACGAAATCGGAGCACAATTGCAGATTTTCGATTTTCTGGCTCTGAATTTGTGGGCTATAGTTCAGTTGATTTTCAAAAAATTCAATTCTTTGCTAAGTGTAGAAATGTGCGGGCGATCCAAATGACCGTTGGCATGACGATTACAGGTCTCAACACCTATTGATAGAGGTATCAATCAACGAAATCGCAGCACAATTGCAGATTTTCGATTTTCTGGCTCTGAATTTGTGGGCTATAGTTCAGTTGATTTTCAATAAAATTGAATTTTCTGCTAAATGTGTAGAAATGTGCGGGCGATCCAAATGACCGTTGGCATAACGATTACAGGTCTCAACACCTATTGATAGAGGTATCAATCAACGAAATCGGAGCACAATTGCAGATTTTCGATTTTTCTGGCCCTGAATTTGTGGGCTATAGTTCAGTTGATTTTCAATAAAATTGAATTTTCTGCTAAATGTGTAGAAATGTGCGGGCGATCCAAATGACCGTTGGCATGATGATTATACGTCTCAACGCCTATTGATAGAGGTATCAATCAACGAAATCGGAGCACAATTGCAGATTTTCGATTTTCTGGCTCTGAATTTGTGGGCTATAGTTCAGTTGATTTTCAAAAAAATTCAATTCTTTGCTAAGTGTAGAAATGTGCGGGCGATCCAAATGACCGTTGGCATGACGATTACAGGTCTCAACACCTATTGATAGAGGTATCAATCAACGAAATCGGAGCACAATTGCAGATTTTCGATTTTTCTGGCCCTGAATTTGTGGGCTATAGTTCAGTTGATTTTATAAAAAATTGAATTTTCTGCTAAATGTGTAGAAATGTGCGGGCGATCCAAATGACCGTTGGCATGACGATTACAGGTCTCAACACCTATTGATAGAGGTATCAATCAACGAAATCGGAGCACAATTGCAGATTTTCGATTTTCTGGCTCTGAATTTGTGGGCTATAGTTCAGTTGATTTTCAATAAAATTGAATTTTCTGCTAAATGTGTAGAAATGTGCGGGCGATCCAAATGACCGTTGGCATAACGATTACAGGTCTCAACACCTATTGATAGAGGTATCAATCAACGAAATCGGAGCACAATTGCAGATTTTCGATTTTCTGGCTCTGAATTTGTGGGCTATAGTTCAGTTGATTTTCAATAAAATTGAATTTTCTGCTAAATGTGTAGAAATGTGCGGGCGATCCAAATGACCGTTGGCATGATGATTATACGTCTCAACGCCTATTGATAGAGGTATCAATCAACGAAATCGGAGCACAATTGCAGATTTTCGATTTTCTGGCTCTGAATTTGTGGGCTATAGTTCAGTTGATTTTCAAAAAAATTGAATTTTCTGCTAAATGTGTAGAAATGTGCGGGCGATCCAAATGACCGTTGGCATGATGATTATACGTCTCAACGCCTATTGATAGAGGTATCAATCAACGAAATCGGAGCACAATTGCAGATTTTCGATTTTTCTGGCCCTGAATTTGTGGGCTATAGTTCAGTTGATTTTCAATAAAATTGAATTTTCTGCTAAATGTATAGAAATGTGCGGGCGATCCAAATGACCGTTGGCATGACGATTACAGGTCTCAACACCTATTGATAGAGGTATCAATCAACGAAATCGGAGCACAATTGCAGATTTTCGATTTTTCTGGCCCTGAATTTGTGGGTTATAGTTCAGTTGATTTTCAAAAAAATTCAATTTTCTGCTAAATGTGTAGAAATGTGCGGGCGATCTAAATGACCGTTGGCATAACGATTACAGGTCTCAACACCTATTGATAGAGGTATCAATCAACGAAATCGGAGCACAATTGCAGATTTTCGATTTTTCTGGCTCTGAATTTGTGGGCTATAGTTCAGTTGATTTTAAAAAAAATTGAATTTTCTGCTAAATGTGTAGAAATGTGCGGGCGATCCAAATGACCGTTGGCATGACGATTACAGGTCTCAACACCTATTGATAGAGGTATCAATCAACGAAATCGGAGCACAATTGCAGATTTTCGATTTTTCTGGCCCTGAATTTGTGGGCTTTAGTTCAGTTGATTTTCAAAAAAATTGAATTTTCTGCTAAATGTGTAGAAATGTGCGGGCGATCCAAATGACCGTTGGCATAACGATTACAGGTCTCAACACCTATTGATAGAGGTATCAATCAACGAAATCGGAGCACAATTGCAGATTTTCGATTTTTCTGGCCCTGAATTTGTGGGCTATAGTTCAGTTGATTTTCAATAAAATTGAATTTTCTGCTAAATGTATAGAAATGTGCGGGCGATCCAAATGACCGTTGGCATGACGATTACAGGTCTCAACACCTATTGATAGAGGTATCAATCAACGAAATCGGAGCACAATTGCAGATTTTCGATTTTTCTGGCCCTGAATTTGTGGGTTATAGTTCAGTTGATTTTCAAAAAAATTGAATTTTCTGCTAAATGTGTAGAAATGTGCGGGCGATCCAAATGACCGTTGGCATGATGATTATACGTCTCAACGCCTATTGATAGAGCATAGAGGTATCAATCAACGAAATCGGAGCACAATTGCAGATTTTCGATTTTTCTGGCCCTGAATTTGTGGGCTATAGTTCAGTTGATTTTCAATAAAATTGAATTTTCTGCTAAATGTATAGAAATGTGCGGGCGATCCAAATGACCGTTGGCATGACGGTTACAGGTCTCAACACCTATTGATAGAGGTATCAATCAACGAAATCGGAGCACAATTGCAGATTTTCGATTTTTCTGGCCCTGAATTTGTGGGCTATAGTTCAGTTGATTTTCAATAAAATTGAATTTTCTGCTAAATGTGTAGAAATGTGCGGGCGATCCAAATGACTATTGGCGTGATGATTACAGGTCTCAACACCTATTGATAGAGGTATCAATCAACGAAATCGGAGCACAATTTCAGATTTTCGATTTTTCTGGCTCTGAATTTGTGGTCTATAGTTCAGTTGATTTTCAAAAAAATTCAATTTTCTGCTAAATGTGTAGAAATGTGCGGGCGATCCAAATGACCATTGGCATAACGATTACAGGTCTCAACACCTACTGATAGAGGTATCAATCAACGAAATCGGAGCACAATTGCACATTTTCGATTTTCTGGCTCTGAATTTGTGGGCTATAGTTCAGTTGATTTTCAAAAAAATTGAATTTTCTGCGAAATGTGTAGAAATGTGCGGGCGATCCAAATGACCGTTGGAATAACGATTACAGGTCTCAACACCTATTGATAGAGGTATCAATCAACGAAATCGGAGCACAATTGCAGATTTTCGATTTTTCTGGCCCTGAATTTGTGGGCTATAGTTCAGTTGATTTTCAATAAAATTGAATTTTCTGCTAAATGTGTAGAAATGTGCGGGCGATCCAAATGACCGCTGGCATGACGATTACAGGTCTCAACACCTATTGATAGAGGTATCAATCAACGAAATCGGAGCACAATTGCAGATTTTCGATTTTTCTGGCCCTGAATTTGTGGGCTATAGTTCAGTTGATTTTCAATAAAATTGAATTTTCTGCTAAATGTGTAAAAATGTGTGGGCGATCCAAATGACCGTTGGCATGATGATTATA